>JAJAGP010007198.1:0-15128 GCA_025084515.1 Ancistrus triradiatus | reverse complement strand
ACTCCAGCTAATACTTTATAGATGTACAATCTCTTGATTAATAGTTACCAGTAATCTTCAGTGTTTTCACTGTTCATACAGATACAGTTTTTAACTTGCAGCTGGTCTCATTTCCTTCATTGTGACCCTCTAGTCTAACTTGACCTGTAATATTGTTGGTACATTGGCACTGAGCCCATTACGACATGGCTGATTGTGCGTGCATGCATGCATGCATGTTTGTGTAAGTGTCCGATAGAGAACAAAGCAACTGGAGAATTGCATCTGTGTGGGAATTTCAGAGAAGCATTCAGCTGCATCGTTAGCAAAATTACTTTCCTCTAAAATGTTTATATCTTCCACAGTGTCCAACAGTGATATACTAAAATAACTACAGGAAGTGCCTCTCTGGTCCAGGAAAGACATCCTGTGCCTCAGCCATGATTTAAGGATGTGTACATTTTGCAAGGTCATGAATTGGGCTGAAGTGTGTGCAACTAGAAACCTCTAGTGCTTAAATTGTGTCACAACAACTTTTGGCTGATCTTTTTGGTTAAAGCATATAAACACATGAAATGGTGCCTCATTGTATCTCTAATAGATTACTACACTGTAGCTGATAAACCTAAATGTTCAAACTGCTTTAACAATTTAAAACCAGAGTTAAACAATGAAAATGATTAACCAGCCATCAAAACAGTCAGTAAATTTGCTTAAATAAATGAAGCTCTTTGTAGGAATAAATAAATTGTGTTCATAGAACAGAAAATTATACATTCATTAAATTCTACCAGAAATTCATATTCTTCAATTTTAGATAACCAGACTATTGTCCCCATAATCTGTGTTATTTCAAACATTAGGAAACCAAAGACAAACAGCAGTACGCTAAATATGTATACTTTTATTGCGTTTCCATTACACAATACATCCCCTTTAGGACCCATTGTACTGAATATAAGTCTTCACTAAATATAAGGTCTCTAAATTCACAATTACTTTTGAGGTATTATTACAGAACATGAACTAGACCATATTGTTTTTAGCGACTAATCTGGGTTCTGTTTGAGATCTGATGATGATCGGGTTAGAGTATGGAAGCCTTATGGTGAGTGCATCAATCTTGCCTTTACTGTGGAGTGACACACTGGCCCAGCTGCTGGTGTGATGACCTGGGGAGTTGGTCAGTAGGTCATACCTCACTTGTGGTGAAACGAGGGGCACTAACAACTCAGTGAAATGTGCAGGACATCCTGCGGCCACATGTGTTGCATCTCATGGCAGGGCCTCCAACTGGCTTTTTTCCAGCAGGATGATGCTTGCCCAAGAACAGCAAGGGTTTCCTAGGTATGTCTTAGCCAGATTGCAACAATTCCTTGGCCTGCCCTGTCACCAGATATATCGGCAACCTATGAGTGTGCAGGATCTACAGGCCCAGCTGTAACATCTGTGCAAATGTGCCACATGATACCATACAGACCCTGTTTGCCTCCATACCTAACTGTTTCTCATCATGTATGCAGGCTAGAGGCGGGCCAACATAGTACTAGAGTCTCCTTTCAATTGAACAACTTTCCCCAATAGACTTACCGTATTTTTCGGACTATAAAGCGCACCGGGTTATAAGGCACGATATCAATGATCGACTTCTAACGGATCTATTTTCATACATAAAGTGCACTGGGTTATAAGGCGCATGAAATGAAACAAAACTCTTAAGTTCCCTCGGAAGCTCAGTTTGGTCTTTACCTGGCGCATGGCGTCTTTTTGCTTCCTCCACTTCTGTACCATTGATTCGTTAATGTTGAATTCTCTCGCAGCTGCTCTATGTCCATGTTGTACTGCGTGACTGATAGTGTTGAGTTTGACATCCGCTTCGAAAATGAATGAATGATTGCACGTACCGTAATGCTGAAGCACAGATCGTATTACTCCGCGATGCTGCGCACTACAGTTGCCGTAAGCTTCGTAACTTACCAAGGCCGTGCTAAAACATTTTGACAGATTTATGAGCGCCGTGTACCATCTACAATCGGTTGTAGGTCAGAAAGCACAACCAGAATTAATTCATACATTAGACGCACCCCATTTAAAGGCACACTGTTGATTTTTGAGAAAGTTAAAGGATTTTAAGTGCGCCTTATGGTCCGAAAAATACGGTATCCTTTCGCTCTAATATTGTAATCACTTACATATATCATCATTACATTCACACACAAAGTTTCATTAGATTCCTACAACTCCTTCGTGAGTTATTTTTTGTCAATGAGTGTATATTATAGGGAGCTAATATCAGTGATAGCCATAAGTTATGAGTGTTGTGTATAAACCCAGAATTAGTGCGGTCTCTAAAATTGTATTGATTTTTCAGTTTATTCAGTTCATCTCAACATCACCGATCATAAAGTTTTAATCTCATGACTTGAAAACTTGGTAGGTATCTCGGGCAGTTTTAGAATTGCTTAAATCATATTTAATAAACAGGAGGTTTACTGTGTTCTTTCCTTTTTGAGAAATGATCGAAATAATTTAGCACTCTGTGTGGAGTCCCACATGGTTCAGTTTTAGGACCTTTCTCTTTGTTCGTGTTACCACTAGATAATGTCAGCCGGAAACTTGACAAAGATTGTCATAGCTATGCTGATCATAGTCAGATCCATTTAGTAAGAATTGCACTGGTTGGGTGTTTCTTTTAGGATAGGTTTTAGTGTTCTACTGCTTGTATTTAAAGCCCTTAATGGTCTAAGACCTCACTGAACATCTGTTCATCTGTATTCCAATACATGATCTTAGCTCTGTAGATTCTGGTCTTCTTCAGATTTTGCATGTACATTACAGAAAAAGTGGAGAGGCCACTTTTAAGTTTCTTATGGACTCATTTCCATTTGAAATATCTTTTAAATTAGGTTCCATACACTTTGTTGTCACTAATTACAGTTTTATTTTCACTTTATTACTTTATCTTTCTTACTCTTTGGTTACATAATTTTGTAAAGCACTGGACACTTTGTTATATAAATTTCATCCTTAACAGATGTGTTGTCGAACTAAAATAAATAAGCTCTCAAAAATTTAAATAACATGACATGAATATTGAATGTGATTTGTTCAGAGGTGCAGAGGTTAAACAGTGACATCACTACTTGAGCTAAAATGCATGTTTTAAATGGAAATACTGGACTGCATTAGAACATTTGATTTATATGGCAGTCTATATGATTGGAATCAGGCTTGACCATGGAGAACAACTTGTGTGTGTGTGTGTGTGTGTGTGTGTGTGTGTGTGTTGCGTGTGTGTACTTGTGCTTGTGCGATGTTAAGAGCAGATGTTATAAAGCCTGCATAGCTACAGACTGTAGTAGCCTAGCGGTTAAGGTACTGGACTCAACCAGAAGGTCAAGGGTTCAAATCCCACATCTGCCAAGCTGCTACTGTTGGGTCCTTGAGCAAGACCCTTAACCCACAATTGCTTGGATTGTAAGATAGTATCAATTGTAAGTCGCTCTGGATAAGGGCGTCTGCTAAATGCTATAAATGTAAAATGTAAATCAGAATCAGAAATACTTTATTGATCCCAGGGGGAAATTGCAGATGTTACAGACGCACCCATTTATGTATAAAAGTACCAAAAAATACACACTCTAATAAAGAAGAAAAGTTATGCAAGATATATCTATATATATATATATATTATATATATATATATTATATATATATATATATATATATATATATATATATATCTATATTATATATATATATTGGTGTGTGTGTTGTGTGGGTATATATTTGTATATATATATATATATATATATCTATATATATATATAGATACATATATCTAATCTATATATAAATAGTTATATTATGTGTGTGTGTTGTGTGTGTGTGTTGTGTGGTGGGATATATATTATATATATATATATATATATATATATATAGTAGATATATATATATATTATATTATGTTATAGATATAGATATATATGTATATGTAGAGATTATATATATATCTAAAAAAGATAGAGATTATAGATATATATATCTCTACATATATGATATGTATATGGATATATATATATAGATTATATATTATATTATTAATATATATTATATATATATACACACACACACACAGAAGTGAACATCGTCACTTCTGACCCCCAGAGCTTGGAGACAACATCCTTTAAGGATCTCCCGTTTATAATACAGAGATCTCAGTGAAAGGCCAGAGTCGTCATGAAGTCATATGTTAATGACTGAAGTGACCATCGGCTTCACACCATTTGAGGGCAGTCGTCTTCCCCCTCCCATTCAGACATCCCCTTCCTATGTTCCTCCTCTCCCTCTTTCCCTCCCCTTTGTGTTTCCTGGAGTCAGTCACTCAATGGCACATTACTCTAGGAAGAAAGGATGGAATAGTTTTCCATCTGGAGCCTTGCTGATCTCAGCCAACTCAATGACTTCATTCAGAGCTGGCATGGACCAATAAAGAGAAGGTCATAGAAAGAGGGAGAGAGAGAGAGACAGCGGGACAGTGGAGATTTAGATAGAATAGCCACCATCCACCATGATGTGAACTTACTTTTGGTTAGAGTTGGAAAGACTTAAGACACATTGCATATTGTGCAGCAGTTAACTTTTTCCTGTGTAGGAATATTCCATGAGATCTTCATGGCTGCTTCACTAGGTATGTGTGCACATATTCCTTTGTTAGTCTTCTTTAACTTTTTGGTGCTTGTATGGTTGAGTCTTAGACCAGAGTGTCAGAGAGAGAGAGATAGAGAGAGTGTGTGTGTGTGTGTGTGTGTGTACAATGTTTATATGTCACCATAAGGGTAGAACAATCTTTAAATTGTCTGGACATTGTCTGGCTGATCGCCATGAGGAAAACTGTAACAAAAAGAGTCAAAATATTTGTTTCAGGTTACTGAGATTAGGGCTAGTTGTAGGTGTGGCATTAATTAGCTACTGTAATCATTATGTCAATGGTCAGTCCCCACAGAGATAGTGATACATGGTCGGTGTGTGTGTACACGTGTGTGTATGTATGTATGAAAACACAATGTCAAAGTATCAGTATAAAATTTTTAATATTTCTACATTTCAAATACAAAGTTTTAGGAAGAACTGCTGTGTAACCAAATTTAATATAGATGTATGAAAAGTCATTTTAAAACATATTGTTGTGAGATTGACAGTTATGTGCCTGAAACCCTTAGAATCACATTTTTCTAGTTTGCTGGGCATATTGAAGACTGAGTCCGGTATTTCAGTATAAATAAGATCCCAAGTGAATTGCGCCAAGGCCAACAGCTCTGCCACAAGTATGTAAAAAATGCAAAATTTTGAGCCATGGTAAGCCTGGTTCAGTGTACCATGTCAGTTTGATTTGACCCCAGTATGAAATCATGTGTACTGAATATTATAAATTCTTATGTAGTTGAAACACTACTTGTTAGTTTAAACATACTTTCAGTAATGGTAAATAATCTTCAATATAATATTTTAATCAATGTCCAATCATCCCATATGACAGAGCAATATTAGCCAGAGTTGTGCTTAAAGGTTACCATTTTGGAACATTTACAGATTTTCAGATGTTTTCTATCTCTACTTTTAACTTCCACTTTCTTCATTTTGACAGTCCTTGAAAATCAAGTCACTACATGCTACACTCATTATGCATGTATTTGTTTTTATTTTGAACTTGATTTTTGTTCAGTTGTGTATTACACTTCCTGATATACACATCCCCCACTCCAGAGAAGGCTCCAGATCTGGCAGATAGCAGCAGACTATAAACACCATTACGGCACATTAAGAGATCTGGCTGCTTGTCCTTAACCCAGGATAGGCATGTGTTTTTACACATGGTGGACCTGTCAGTGCTTCAAAAGGCCTCTGGAATTCCTCATGTCTGACACACACATTTTACACTGTCCAATGCGTTCTATGGAAAATTCTTATTTTCTTTTCATTCTTCTCCTGTGTACTTACTATTTTCTTGGCCCCTAACTCAAATTAATGGGAGAACATATTGTATTTACTGGAGAAGGAAAGCATACAGTGTTTGTTTTTTGTCTTCTGCTCAGGAGGAGACTCAGACCAGTCACAAGAGGAAATAAGTAGTTGGCTATGGTGGAATGTTCCTTATGTCAAAGAGACTATAATTCTTTTTGTTCAGTGTTAGAGAGTGTGTCTCTCAGTGAAGCAAAGGGTTGGAGTAGTAAATACAGTCAAACCCCATAATCTGAAGTACTGCTACTGCTAATTTCTTCTGTAATGTGTGGGGTATTTAATTACCCAAACTGGCTACCTAAAACACTACTTCCTGGTATAACGAATAGCTATCCAAAAACCTGATAGGTGGGTGTATGCGTGCGGATTATGGTGGGTAGGTGGGTCCATGTGTGCGTGGGTGAACCAATCTTATATATCATTGTGAAAACCAAATATACCCACAAGGATAACGTTGTTTCTATTAGCTTTAACTACGTGGGGGCAGTTTGCTGGTCTACACAAGAAAAACTGCTTATTTACAAAAACTGCTATTTTCTTTAGAACATTATTACAATAGTGACAGAACGATGTGTGTGTAAAACAGAGTGGAGGTGTGGTCAAAAGTACTATAGACAAAAGTATTGGGACATGCCTCTTAATCACTGAATTCAGGTGTTTCATTCTGCCCCATTGCTACAGGTGTATAAAATTAAGCATCTAACCATGCATTCTGCTTTTACAAACGTATATAAAACAATGAGTTGTTCTAAAGAGCTCACTGAATTCGACTGTGGTACTCTAATAGGACGCCGCTGCCATTGCAACAAGTCAGTTCGCGAAATTTCTTTCATCCTAGATATTCCACGACCAACTGTGAGTGGTATTATTGAAAAGTTTTGGAACCACAGCAACTCGACCACAAAGTGACAGACCATGTAAAGTTACAGAACGGGGTTGACTAATGCTGAGGCACATAACTCACCAAGACACCTCTGACTCAATAACTGCAGGGTTCCAAACCTGAGCACAAAAACTGTGTGTCGGGAGCTTCATGGCATGGGTTTCCATGGCCTAGCAGCTGCATGGAAGCCTTACATCACCAAGGACAATGGCATGCGTCGGCTGGAGTGGTGTAAAACACTCTGCCACTGGACTGTGGAGCATGTGTTCTGTGGAATAATGAATCACACTTCTCTGTCTGACAGTCTGATGGACGAGTCTGGCTTTGACGAATGCCAGGAGAATGTTACCTGCCTGACTGCATTGTGTCAACTTAAAAGTTTGGTGGAGGAGTGATAATGTTGTGATAATGTTAGGTTGATAATCATTGGCTGGCCTAGGTCCCTTAGTTCAAGCAAAGAGAAAGCTTAATGCTTCAGCATACCGAGACATTTTGGACAGTTGTAAGCTTGGAACTTTGTGGGAACACTTTGTGGGGAAGGCTCTATTCTGTTTCAGCATGACTGTGCTGCAGTGCACAAAGCAACATCCCTAAAGGCATGGCTGGGTGAGGTTGATGTGGAAGAACATGTCTGGCCCACACAGAGCTCTGACCCTAACCCCATCGAACACCTTTGGGATGAATTAGAACAGAGATTATGACTTGGGGCCTCTCGTCCCAACATCAGCATAACCTCACAAATGCTCTTCTTGATGACTTGGGAAAATTCCCAAAGACACAGTCCAAAATATTGTAGAAAGCCTTCCCAGAAGAATGGAAGGTGTTATAACTGTAAAGGTGGGACCAACTCAATATTAATGCCTATTGAGTTAGAATGGGAATTCATAAAACCTCCTGTAGGTGTAATGTGTAGTATTGGTATCCCAATATGTTTGTCCATATATAATGTATTTTCTGCCTGACGCTCTATAGTTGAATTCAAGTCATCAGATTTCATGTCGAGACATAATTTTAATATTCTAGAACTTTATTATATTATTGTTATAGGATTTTCTTACAATTATTTTTTGTCCCATAACACCACATGCGTAACTTTTTTAAAGTAAAATGCATTTTACTGCATTTAGTAGGCCATTGTTGAGGGATGAATTGAAGCTGTGGTTCACCCATCTAAACTTCAAAACCTGTCCCAAACACAGTAGTAAGGTTAAATTAATATCATTATCCGATTTCTAGAAAGACACATACACTTTACCTTTAGCAGTATTCAGAAGGTGGTAAACCTTTAATTGTATCTTCTGTCTTGTATCAGAGCATGTGTTGGAAGATCACAGAGAGAAGAGGTTTTTTTAAGGTGACTTACAATTTAACTGAACGACAGGGTGTTACGCATCAGAACTTGGTATAGTCCACTGTTGAATAACCTTTCAACTGCCAGTTGCCTCCACAGGGAAGCGACATGAAACAACTGGCTAAATAAATTCAAGCAGCTACCTATATCAAGCTTACATTTACATTTATAGCATTTAGCAGACGTCCTTATCCAGAGCGACTTACAATTGATCCAAGCAATTGTGGGTTAAGGGTCTTGCTCAAGGACCCAACAGTAGCAGCTTGGCAGAGGTGGGATATGAATCCTGGACCTTTTGGTTCATAGTCTAGTATCTTAACCGCTAGGCTACCACAGTCCGCTAAACTAAAGCTTAACTAAATAACTTAGCTTAGCTAAACTAAATAAAAAAAATCTGAGTGAATTGTACTTCAATATTCTGAGAGAAGCAGGATGGATGTTTTGAAGAACTGCCAGCCACCTAGGCTGTTCTGACCTAGCTGTTAGGAGGTGTTGGGAGCAGTTGTCCTGGGCATGCACACACGGAGAACAGGCTCTGGACACCCCAGATAGACCATTAGTAGAGAGAATTGTTTTAACCACTGACAAGCAGACACAGGCAGCACCTTCAACACACATTCATATCTCTGCCCGGACCCTTTCCAGCCACTTAGCAGAAGGAAATTTGTTGTCACGGCACCCATCACGTGGCCTGCTCTTGATAGCCAGGTCACCGTCATCTTCATTGTGTCGTGAACAAGAAACTATGGACTGCTATGGACTGGAACTGTGTTGACTTTAGCGATGAATCCAGGTTCTGTTTGGGATCCGACAACAGTCGGGTGCGAGTATCGAGGCCTCACGGTGAATGCTTCAATCCTGCCTTTGTTTTGGAGCAACACACTGCCCGAACTGCTGGTGTGATGATCTGGGGAGCAGACGATAGTTGGACACCTCTAGTAGTGATATGAGGGGCACTAATTGATCAGCAGGACATTCTGCGGCCACGTCTTGCCTCTCATGGCATGGCTTCTAACTGGGCTTTTTCATACACAGCAAGGGTTTCTCAGGAATGTCTCCTGCAGATTACAACCATTCCTTGGCCTGCCTGGTCACCAGATTTATCGCCAATCGAGAATTTATGGGGCCAGCTGGGACACCAGCTTCAGCAAACTGAGTGTGGAGAATCTACATATATGTTTTTATTATTTATACTATTTTATCATTCATTATATTATACATGGTCATTTAGTTTTTGAGGAAAATGAGCCAATATCACATCTTTATGAGTGGCAAAAGTATGTGATCCTATATTTCTGCTAACTGTTGATCAGTTCTTCACATCAGCTTGATGCATTTTTGGCCTATTCCTCTATACAGAACATGGGTTTCCTCCCTGCTTCTGCAATATTTCTGTTTGATTAAGGTCAAGACTTTGAAATGGCCATTCAAAAACATTAACTTTATTCTTCTATTCCCAGAGAACTGCTTGTGTGCTTAGGGCCACTGTCTGACTGCATGACCCACATTCTCGTGAGGTTCAGTTCATGTACAGTTCTGAAATGTACCTCTAGAGTTAGGTGTCTGGCTTGTCCATGTCCCATATGACAGCCAATACTATTCTTTTATGAGATCATTGGCTTCCTCTTTGCACACCATTGTTGTTTTGTATTCATGAACATTAACATTAGCCAGTGTGAGGGAGACCTTTAGTTGCTTAGAAGTTTTGGATTGTGACCTCATGGAATATTATACTAGTTGATCTTGGAGTGATCTTTGTTGGTCCACCACTCCTAGGGAGGGTAACAGTGGTCCTAAATTTCTCCATTTGTACACAGTCTGTCTGACTGTGGATTGGTGAAATCCGGACTCTTTAGAGATGGATTTATAACATTTTCCAGCCTGAGGAGCATTGATAACTCCTTTTCTTAGGTCCTCAGAAATCTCCATTGTTCGTGCCATGATGCACCTCCACAAACATGTTTTGAAGATCAGCCTTTGATAGATCTGCGTTCTTTAAATACAACAGTGTACCCACTCATACGTGATTGTTATACCATTGATTGGAAACACCTGATTTTAATTTCACCTTCAAATTCTAATCCTAGAGATTTACATACTTTTGCCACTCACAGATGCATAATATTGGTTCAGTTTCCTCAATAAATAAATGACCAAGTATAATATTTTTGTCTCATTTGTTTAATTGAATTCTCATTATGCAGTTTTAGAATTTGTGTGGAAATCTGACGATGTGATAGATCATATTGGTGTGGAAATGTAGACAATTTAAAATTTTCAAGCAGCACTGTACATAATGAAGTGTTGGAAGAAAGGACTGGAATAGCAGAGTTGCAATTGTATATAGGACTAAAATAATTCCGAAATGTTTTAGCCATCTGCCATCTCCCCTCCCTGCTTCAATTCCTCACTGCAGCTTTGATCAACTGGGATATGAGTGTATGTGCTCTTGTGTGGGTGTGTGTGTGTGTGTGTGTGTGAGTGTGTGCGTGTGTGTGTGTGTGTGCGTGTATGCATTCCTCCTCTGAATAGTGAATTTGTAAAGCCTGTGGAACTGAAGTCATCCTTTGTCTTTCTGGCATGCCACAGATGTAATCCAGAGAGACTCAGTAGGGGGATAAAGCCTTCATACCCACAAAAACACATTTAGCAATCACATTCCCTTTTAATCCAGGCTAAGAGCTTCACAGAATGTTACAAGCCCTTGTAGAAGTAATTCAGTATATGACATGTGGAGTAGTCACACCTGTGAGCACTCTTTCTCTCATACTCTCCTACTCCCTGAGTCTCAGCATGGGTTAAATGTATAGAGCCGACGACTCCACATAATCTAACCGACAGAATAACGTTCTATGAAACACTAAGAGATGTTTGCACTCTCAAACATCTGTATGAAACAGAGGAATGTAGAATCACTCTGTAGTTTGGGCTGGTATGTTGTTTATTATTAGGATTTGAGTTTTAGGAGTTTATAGCAACAGAGTAATAAGTGGGGTGTTTGGACTGAAGTGCAGCAAGCCCCTGATTTGGGGAAATAAGGAGGTTGATCTAATAAAGTGATTGGTGAATGTATATACATTGGGGCAAAAAGGTTTTTAGCCAGCCACTGATTGTGCAAGTTCTCCTACTTAGAAAGATGAGAGAGGTCTGTAATTTTCAGCATAGTTACACTTCAACTATGAGAGACAAAATGAGTAAAAAAATCCAGGAAATCACATTGTAAGATTTTTAAATAATTGAATTGTAAATCATGGTGGAAAATAAGTATTTTGTCACCCACAAACAACAAGCAAGATTTCTGGCTCTCACAGACCTGTAATTCTTCCTTAAGAAGGTCTTCTGTCCTCCACTCGTTACTGTATGGAATGGCACCTGTTTGACCTCATCTGTGTAAAAGACACCTGTCCACAGCCTCAAAAACAGTTCGACTCCAAACTCAAACCATGACCAAGACCAAAGAAAGCTGTTCGAAGGACACCGGACAGGAAGAAAATTGTAACCTGCACAAGGCTGGGAAGAGTGAATTGTACAATAGGCAAGCAGGTTGGTGTAATTGTAAAATAAATTAAAATCAGCTGTGGGAGAAATTGTATGGAAAATGGAAGACATACAAGACCATTGATAATTCCCTCGATCTGGCTCCACGCAAGATGATATACTGTGGGGTCAAAATTGATCATGAGAACGGTGAGCAAAAAAATTCCCAGAAATACATGGTAGGACATTGATGAATGACCGCAGAGAGCTGGGGACCAAAGTACAAAGGCTACATCCCAGAGTAAACACACTACGCCGCGAGGGAACAGATCATGCAAGTGCCAGCGTGTCCCCCGGCTTAAGCCAGTACATGTCCAGGTCCCATCGTGAAGTTTTGCCAGAGAGAATATGGATGATCCAGAAGAGGATTGGGAGAATAATCATGTGGTAAGATGGAAACCCAAACAAACTTTTGGTAAAACTGAATGGAGACAAAGGAGCTGAGATGAGATGCCTCCAAAGAAAACCATAATCTACTGTGGAAGCATGGGGTGGAAACATCATGCTTTGGGGCTGTTTTTCTGCAAAGGGGACAGGACGACTGATCCGTGTTAAGGGAAGAATGAACGGGGCCATGTATCGTGAGATTTTAAGCCAAAACCTCCTTCCATCAGTGAGAGCATTGAAGATGGAACGTGGCTGGGTCTTCCAGCATGACAATGATCCCAAACACACCGCTCGGGTAATGAAGGAGTGGCTCCATAAAAAGCATCTCAAGGTCCTGGAGTGGCCTAGCCAGTCTCCAGACCTCAACCCCATAGAAAATGTGTGGAGGGAGTTGAAAGTCCGTGTTGCCCCAAAATATCACTGCTCTAGAGGAGATCTCCATGGAGGAATGGGCCAAAGTACCAGCTACAGTTTGTGCAAATCTGGTCAAGACAAATTTATTGACCAAATACTTATTTTCCACCATAATTTACAATTAAATTCTTTAAAAATCCTACAATGTGATTTACTGGATTTTCTTTCTCATTTTGTCTCTCATAGTTGAAGTGTACCTATGATGAAAATTACAGACCTCTCTCATTTTTCTAAGTAGGAGAACTTGCTCAATCAGTGGCTGACTAAATACTTTTTGCCCCACTGTTTGGGCATTTTGTGGTGCTATAATTACAGTCTGTAATCATCTGTTTCTCTATATATGCTGTTAACCTCCTTTCATACTATTCTTGAGTGGTAATGGCCTCCACATGAACACCACAGATCAGGTACTACTTGGGTGGTGGATCATTCTCAGTGTTAGTGTGTGTTGTGCTGGTATGAGTGGATCAGACACAGCAGCGCTGCTGGGGTTTTTAGACATTGTGTCCACTTGCTGTTCACTTTATTAGACACATGTAACTAGTTGGTCCACCTTGTAGATGTAAAGTCAGAGACACATCTGTTGTTGTACAATTTGTGTTGGTCATTCTATAGTCCTACAGCAGTGCTCCTGTTGGCTGAATATTTTTGGTTGGTGGCCTATTCTCAGTCCAGCAGTGAAACTGAGGTGTTTAGCAAAAAATGCACTAACATACTACCACCACATCAGTCTCACCGCAGTGCTGAGAATGATCCACCACCCAAATAGCACCTGATCTGTGGGAGTCTTGTGATGGTCCTGATTATTGAAGAACACGGTGGAAGAAACAGATGGACTACAGATTGTAATTATTGAAATACAAAGTGTTCCTTTATGGTAAGCAGAGGCTGTATACTGTATATGAGTCCTATTGAAAAGCCACTCACAGTAAAAGTCAAGTTCTGTCTCTGTCTACTCCATCTCAACTCTCCTGCTGTACCTTTGCCATTTGCTGAAATTTGTGTTCCACTTCTGCATCACGGTTCTTATTTTATATAACGGTCATGGCTCCTGTGGTGCGCTAAGAATGCAAGTGAGAAACTGTTATCTTTAGCACGTCTGTGCCTACATCTCACAGTATTGATCTGACTTGACCTGTTCAATTTTTCAACATGATGGAAAGGTTTTTTTTTTTTTTTTCCTTTGCTTTCCTAACCACGGATTGACACACCTAAGGTCTCAAATGCCCCTTTTCCACTGGTACAGTGCCAATAATGGAGTTGGTTCTTGTTTAGAGACTCGGTAACCTTCTAAGAACCCGCCCTTTTTTTTCCAGTGGTTTACACTGTTTAAAAATAAATTTTATGGAAGTTTACAAGTTTTACCTCTGGCTACTGTACTTTTGAATGCAAAGTCAAACCTTCCAGCATTTATGCACAGTAGTGCTCAGTTAATCATGTCTTAGCATCAGAAATGCTACCTATTATTTTAGTTTATACCACAGTCATTGCTGTCTCCACAATTTGATTGGTTGAGAGATGTTCTAGGATTGCCAATATTTGTATAATAATATACTATAATATAATAATAGTAACAATAATGCTGGTTATGAATGTTGGGCATAGTCTGATGATGATGTTTTAGCAGTGGGGTGCCTGATAGAGTGGAACTATGTTACCTTGTGGAAGGCTGATAAACAATTAACTTTTTCTGTCCTCCTTATCTTAAAATCGAACAATAATCGGTGATAACAGAACTGTGGTATAATCGCAATGATACACTCGTGGTCGTGTTATAACGTAAGATATCCCCTCTCGTGTATTATTGCTTAAATATAGAAGAAAAACTGTAACCGAAACATCAGTGGCCTAATCTCTGAATATGGAAGGTCTTTTAATCTAATGTTTCCAGAGGTCAACAGCATAGTTACAGGACTGCATGTATAACATGACCAGAGGCAATGAAGTTTACAGAGTTATCACAGTCAGAGTTCTACTTGAAACTGATAGTGCCACAGTAGTCAAGGATGCTCAGAATGTATTGATCTACAGTGTAGATTTGATATAATCCACCTTCAAATGCCCCATCTACTAATGCGTCATTGGATCTCGTAGTATCATTTCTGTTGTACTACAAAAACAGCATCAGCGGTTTCCTAACAAAGCTCGTGGTAAGGAATACTGCCATGCATTTCTCTAGTAGTGGAATTGATTCCTAAAAATTCTTTATTTGACCTGGCCAAGTTTAAAGCTCCTTGGTTTTGTATATTAGTGCTATACAGGGGTGTGAAAAAGTGTTTTCCCCTTTCCAGATTTCCTTTTTTTTTTTGCATATTTGTCACACTTAAGTGCTTCGGAACATCAATCCAATTGAAATATTAGTCAAAGACAACACAAGTAAACACAAAATGCCATTTAAAATGAAGGTGTTTATTATTAAGGGAGAAAAAATCCAAACCTACATGGCCCTGTGTGAAAAAGTGATTGCCCCCTAAACCTAATAACTGGTTGGGCCACCCTTAGCAGCAACAACTGCAACCAAGTGTTTGCGATAACTTGCAATGAGTCTTTTACAGC
>JAJAGP010007197.1:0-15145 GCA_025084515.1 Ancistrus triradiatus | reverse complement strand
TTTTTCTTCTTTGTTATTATTGTTTGGATATAAATGTTGACACGGTTCCTTTCTGCCTTATCATTGTTCTATTGGTCATTTTTCTTTACCTCTCTACATCACTAAACACCATAGCATTTAGTCAGTTCCTAGATGGTACCCCCCTTCTTGATTTTTGTAGCTGCTTACCTAGTGAGTACTCTAGGCGAATAGTTACACTACAATGAATATTCCTGGGACATTGGAATGAGTTTCTTGGATATACTGTTGAACCACAACAACACTTGTCACACCGAGTTACTAAATATGAAGATGATGGGGCTTAGCAGTTAACGTGGACTGTGGACCCGAAGGTCCAGGGTTCAAATCCCACCTCTGCCAAAAAGCCACTGTTGGGTCCCAGAGCAAGTCCCTTAACCCAATTGCTTGGAAAGTAAAACTGAATCAGATGCAAGTTGCTCTGGATAAGGGCATCCACTAAATGACTTAATGTGAATGAATGAATGATTCTTGTCTCATGCTAACCTTATGTTATGTGCCATTAGCCTACCAAGGTGTGCCTCATCCCTAGGCATCACCATCAAGGCAAAAAACGTCTACAAATGCTAAAACCTATAATGTCAACCTGATATACTTTGCATATGGTGAATTTTTCAAATCAAGCCTTTGACAGGAAATTTGCATGCATTTACACCTGAAGGATGAATGGTTCTGGGTACGACCAAACGGATGTATGACGTCTTTGATCATTCTCTTTTTATCTCTTCATTCAAGCCCCAGATATTACATTTTATAGATTACTTGGAGGCTTTCCTTCCAAGTAGTCTGACTGACGGTAAGAAAATGCAGACACTTTATATTGAGATCTGTATAGACACAAGCTGGAAATCTGCCTAAAACATATTTTAAATGTTAACAAAATGGTACCAATTCACTGTCTTTATCAATTACTAACCTGCACACAGAGTGCTAAGTGTCACGAGTAGCCTGAAAAAAAGACTCCAACAACCAGCCAAGTCTTAACAACATCCTTACACACCCATGGATTACAGAGGAAAATGACAACTAGGCCCAGGTTAGTCAGAAAATAAAAGACTAGACCTAATTAGAGGTACCTGTAAGAGACTGTAATCTTATAGCCTACATCACATTATTAATTAATGTAAATATTCTATGTTTTTCTATATTACTTGGCTACTTTGTTCTTTGTGTTGGCAGACTCTTATGTGTTATTTGGAAGAGACTGTGGGTATTTATGAAATGGCCATGTTTTACATTTATACTTATTCACATCGCTGTATAATAAATAATATGTAAATATTCACAATATTACTGATGGACTAGAGGCTAATGCAGCCCAGAGTGCTTCACTGTGTGACTAATGCCAGCCTTACATCAAACGACTTAAGTGATTTCACTGTCGCAGGCAAATTTCCAACTTCAGAATAAAATCATAAGAGTCTTGTTAAACTCGGTCGTTTGGTCTGAGGTGGTCCAGAAAGCTGTCTTATGTCAGTCATTTTGTGATCTTGACGTTCAGGTAAAGTCAGTCTTGTTTAATAACTTCTTATAAGTCTTGGCTCACTCAAATAGTGACGTGAACATAGTGAACAACCAATATTTGAGCTCTTTCCAGCAAATGCGAAGCAGCAAAGCAAGTACCGGAATGTCTCTGGACGGTATAGGAATTCTGTAAAACCCGTGCATTGAAGTAACAAAGAAATGTCATATATTATGTAATGAATTGTGGTGTTTCCATTATTTGATATTATGACACCCGTACAGTACTTTGTATATAGCGGTTTTAGATGCTTTCAATTACATTTACATTTACAGCATTTAGCAGACGCCCTTATCCAGAGCGACTTACAATTGGTACAGTCTTACAATCCAAGCAATTGTGGGTTAAGGGACTTGCTCAACAGTGGCAGCTTAGTAGAGGTGGGATTTGAACCCTGGATCTTCTGCTCCAGAGTCCAGTACCTTACCCACTAGGCTACCAAAGTCCGGATTACATCGAACATGTAACACATAACACCAAATAACAGAATACATGAATGACATGAGAATCTGGATAGAGGGAGGTAGGCAAGAGAAAACAGGTGTGTTTCAAGGTTTGTTTCGAATGTAGAGAAATTTTCTAACTGCCGAATTTCTAAAGCTAGAGAGTTTCAGAGGCAATAGAGCAAGTATTGCGTCAACTGTATAACAATGAAAGTCAAGATTAAAAGAACATATGCCTAAAGACATCTGAGTGTAACCTAGGACTTAGTGTAAAGAGTAGTGTTGTAGTCAAGACCTCTAGACTGTGAGCATCAAGAACAAGATCGGAACACATCGAGTCCGAGTCAAGACCGAGACCAAGACGAGACCTAGACCAGATTAAGATTGTTTTCTTCACGAGAAAAAAAAGAAGAAAATGACAAAACTTATATTAGTTTGTAATTCACTTTACATTCATTATCATTCATTATACATGATATATATTATATATTTTGGAAGCAAATGATGGTGATGATTCAGTTTCCCTTCTTCTGTCAAACTTCTAATCAAAAGTCTCCACAAAGTTAACTGAATATAGCCAACAACATCCATTCTTTCCATTTTTATTATTCAATGTGAAAACATAATAACAGCATTTCAATCTACCCTCAAATATAAACTATCCTAAACTACACTAAGTAAATTGAGCTGGCAAAAATGCAATCTTATAATTTTTTTATTCAAAATAAAACGTGCTTGTTAACTGAATACTGAATGAGAAGAGCAGTCAGCCAATCTGAGAGATTTTATTTAGGTATGTAGAGAAAGGACTGATTAATTCTGTTTGAATGGATTGTTGATATTCAGTAACAACATAAAAAAGTTCAGTTTATAATTAATGGTACCTCAGACAAACACATTGGACATATTCCACCTTACCTTGAGACCGAGTCCAAATAAGATCAAGACTGAGCCGAGACTGAGACAAGACTGAGACCTCTCGTTTATGGTCTTGAGACCAGTCTTGAGAATGAGCCTGGACTCTCTTACTACAACACTAACAAATAGGTGTGTCTGTAAAGACTTTTGCTAAGGGAAGAAAGCCACTGGGTTGAGATCTCTCCTTGGACATGGACATTGCCATGGATGTCAGAGAAGGATGCCCTAAAGTTGAAGCTCTGAGCTGGCGTGTAGGTATTTAGTTCCAGAGGAAGGCACAAAAATAATGTGCGTCCTATGAGACCTGAAATGCAAGGAATTCTTAAACTTTTTAAAAAATACAAAATTGTTCCTAGCTGCAGCAGCACTTCAGTTGAATGATCTCAGGAAACTGAGATGGTCTTTGCAGAACTGATTGTTTGCTGTGTAGCTTTGGTGTCACCATCTTGTAGAAAGATCCAGATATGGACAAATAGACAGGGTGAAGCGAGCTAATCTGGACTGAATTTCATGGTCCCAGAGCAACTAGGCCACCAGCTGCAGAACAGCCCCAAAGCCTCAATGACCTGCCACAATAAATAACAGTGAGTATCTCTAAATGCATCGATGTCAGACATATTTATTACAGGCCCGATTTTGCTTAATGATATGAAACTATTTATGTGTTTTTCTTTCCATTATCTGCAGGCAAACAACCATCTGAATCTTCTGTGTTAAAGCTTTAAGTATTTCTCCTTGGTGGTGGGTGACAGAGGGATTTTACACATGGGCAGTCTTGTATTTATACCCCATGGGCACAGGAGATGAATAAAAAGAGTTGCTGAAAACAATGACAATAAATTGTACTTTTATTTAAGTATCTGGCTGCACTTTTTCATACACGTTTGCACTGTAGTTATGAGTGATTCTTACACTGGAAAATAAAGCTTTACCAAAACTCTGGTAATATCTAGACGGCCCATAAACTCTGGATGAAGAAGAATCTTTTTCATGTCTTTTAAACCTTGTTCCTTTTAATACATATAATTCCATTCCATTTAATGACATATGACATAACCCAACTGATACATTTTTCTAAGCAAATATTTGCTGAGTTGTTTTATTTTTCATTACTTTCCCACACCCCTTATGTGTTCTTTGGTGGCTCCTACAAATAATGTAATCCAGACCAAATATAAATTCATTAAAAAATATGAGGGTGAGAGTGACATGCCATTCTGGTGCTTTAGGATATCCAGCATGAAGGGAGAGAAACTGGTCATAGCTACTGTAACAAAAAGCGATTTGTTTTATGACATTCTTGACAGAGAAATATGCAGAATTGTTTGATACATCACTCTCTGGAGTAGTAATTACCCACCCCTGAGCTTCAGAAGTCACATCGCACCACCTCATAATTGATTATTTTACTTTAACTGCACCCAGTCATGCTTTATTCCCTACAGGGTCACTGGAGACCCCAGTTATTAAAGCTGAAAAAATGCACAGAAAGGTGTGGAATACCAAACTGTGTAACTCCCAGCCAGGACTGGCTAATGATATCCGGCAGCTTGTCGATTTGCCTTAGACAGGAGAGGTGGAGGTTACAGTGTTTGATTGGTGATGTCGGATAGTGAATCAGAGACCTGTGAGGATGTCTGTGTGCTTCTGCTTCTAATAATCAGCGTGTACAGCTGTAACTTGGAGACATGGCAATGACAGACTGTATATATCCACACACACACACACACACACACACATATATATATATGTGTGTGTGTGTGTGTGTGTGGATATATACAGTGGGGCAAAAAAGTATTTAGTCAGTCACTGATGCAAGTTGTCCTACTTAGAAATACGAGAGAGGTCTGTAATTTTCATCATAGGTACACTTCAACTATGAGAGACAAAATGAGAAAAAAAAATCAAGGAAATCACATTGTAGAATTTTTAAAGTATTTAATTGTCAATTATGGTTAAAAATAAGTATTCGGTCAATAAGTTCTTCACGAATCTAACATGAATCAGTCGTCCTGTCCCCTTTGCAGAAAAACAGCCCCAAAGCATAATGTTTCCACCCCCATGCTTCACAGTAGGTACGGTGTTCTTAAGATTCTTCTTCCTCCAAACACGGTGAATTAAGTTTTTACCAAAAAATTCTATTTTGGTTTCATCTGACCACATGATATTCTCCCAATCCTCTGCTGGATCATCCATATGCTTTCTGGCATACTTCAGACGGGCCTGGACATGTACTGGCTTAAGCAGGGGGACACGCCTGGCACTGCAGGATCTGAGTTCCACTCAGCGTAGTGTGTTACTGATGGTAGCCTTTGTTACTTTGGTCCCAGCTCTCTGCAGGTCATTCATTAGGTCCCTCTGTGTAGTTCTGGGATTTTTGTCACCGTTCTCAATGATCATTTTGACCCTACTACAAATGAGATCTTGCAATGGGGGCCCCAGATTGATTGAGCTTTGTCAATGGTCTTGGTATGCCTTTTCCTTTTCTTACAATTGCTCCACAGTTGAATTTTATTCACACCAACCTCTGCTGCCCTATGTAAGATTTCACTCTTTCCAAGTCCCTGTTTCAGGTCATAACACTTTTCTTCCTTGTCCTTCGACAGCAACTTTTGGTCTTGCCATGGTTAGTTGGAGCCCTGAACTGTTTGAGGCTGTGGACGGTGTGTTTTTTCACAGATAACAAGGTCAAACAGGTGCCGTAATACAGTTAACGAGTGAGGACAGAAGAGCTTCTTAAAGAAGTTGTTACACAGGTCTGTTGAGAGCCAAAAACTCTTGCTTGTTTGTGTGGTGACCAAATACTTATTTTCCACCATATTTACATTAAAATTCCTAATAATTTTAATTCTTCTAATACTCACTTGACACTGGTAACTTGGAGAGATGGCATGACAACTATGAGAATGCGGCACACACAGCTTATGGGCGATATGATTGTTTTAGTTTGCTTTTTGTCAAAAACCATTACAAGGGTAAATTTTCTTGTTGGGTAAAGTGTGCTTTGAGTATGATCTCAGTTGAAGAAAGTGTCCTGTTTTCTATGTCTGCATGGTACACAACCACACCTCACACCACACACACACACACACACAACCACACACACACACACACACTCAATAACATGAATTTGTTGGAATTGAATGAATTGCTGTTAAATCTGGCAACCTCATAAAGTTTCTCAGAACACTTGTGGGTGTGTGCGAGGCATTAATCCTGCTGAAATGGCAGTTGAAGCCCTGCCATGATTATGCAACACATGTTGGCCACAGAGTAAGGTACATATTCCTGATTTGTTAGTGTCCCTTGGTAACTTAGTACTAGGGGTGGACCGACTGTCCGTATCAATGATTTTCCTCCCAGATCATCACAACCACTGTGGGGCAATGGTCGCTCCACCGCAAAACAGGTTGAAGCACTCACCAGGAGGAGGCCTACATGCATCGAACCCCGACCATCTTCTTTCCCAAACAAAACCTGGATTCATCAACTAAAAGTCCAAAGCAGTCCCAGATTTCTCGTCATGACACATGCTGTCAATGGAAAGACACTTAAATGGGTGGGCATGACAACAATTTACTTGTGCTGTAAATGGTCTATAAATGGTCAGAGTCATAGACAAGGGTGTGTAGTGAAGGTGCCACCTGTGCTGCATGTGGACAATGAAATTGTTGGAGCTGCTTGTGCTGTTCCGGCAGAATGAATCTCTCCACTGGTGGTATGTCCAGGGTCTTAGGGTCTGTTCACCTGTGTATTGCCCGCATGGGAACCACTGATCATACAATCTCCTAAACAGCTTTGTCAAAACGGCCTAATGACTGGCAAATTGTGTGAAACAAACCATCCTGCTTCATTCAGTCCAATGATTCGGCCCCCCGTCTCAAAAGTCTGTTACTGGGTAAAACATCCTTTGAGTGGTTTTCATAGGCTGTCTAAGCAGTCAACAATCTCTTACCCAAAGGTCCACTACACAAAAGTAACGCTCTGAGAAGCCTTTTACAGGGCAGCAGGGGAACCATTTCACACACTCTTGTGGCAAGACCCAGTGCTTCAAGGTCCCATGTGTTATGCGTTCAGAGATGCACTCTTGCATATTTCGGTAGTAAAGTGTGGTTACATCGAACACACAGTAATCAACATGTCAATGTAAAATCCCCTAAACATGTGTTGTTGTAAACAAGACATATGTTGGTGTGTGTGTGTGTGTGTGTGTGTGTGTGCTCACAAAGCAGTCAGCGCCTGAAGGAACTGATCAGTGACGCACTGATCACAAACAGAGAGGCAGAAAGAGATGTTTCCCTTGAGCAAAATTTTCATCAGACATCAACATTTCAAAGTCACACACTGTGCTCAGATTTACCAAGATGTTTGATCGTGCTTATCAACAACTGATCAAAGACCAGTGCGCACAGCTGAACAGAGACATTTCTAATGCGATACTAACCGGCTGCTTTGCTGAATTATTATTCGAATTATTTCATGTGACATTCCATTATTTTAGAGCTTCAAACTGCGTTTCAACAACTCTGAAAAATCTTCCTGAACTGAAGTGTATTAGCTTATCTCTTTGCAAAGGGACTTTAATGATGGCAAAATGAAAGTATAGCACATGGCTGAAATACACATACACTGCAAATATGATCTACATTTAAAAACATTACACCAATAAATGTATAGCTTCTTTTCAACAGTGATATCAAAGTCTATAGATATAAGCTTATTAAAGTGTTACCTCTGGGGCTTCAATGAATCATATGTACCAACATTGAGGCAATGGGCTATACTTCTTGGTAAGGTAAACTTGGTATGGTGTAACTTCTGACATCAGTGGGATGTCCATCAGGTGAGAGCGGATGTCCTGTTGTATTTAAAGAACAGGGTTCTTAGAAAAAGAGCTTATAATCCCCATCAGGCTGAAAAAAGTTCAAACCCATGTCTAAAAATTTTGAAGTTCACATTTAGACCAATTCTGCACAACGAAGGAAATTCAAGCACCACTGCATATTTCTGAAATGTGTTTGTGTTCATTCATTGTATTGAGTCCAATAAATTGACAAAAAGTGGTCAGATTTATAATTAAGTATTTATTTATTTATTTAACAGCTTCAGCTCTGGGATGTTGGTGGGTTTCCTCACATTAGCTGCTCGCTTCAGGTCCTTCCACAACATTTAGACTGAATTCAGAACTTTGATTCAGGAAGGTCAGGACTTTGACTTGGCCATTTCAAAACAGTAACTTTATTCTTCTTTAACCATTCTTTGGTAGAACGACTTGTGTGCTTAGGGTCGTTGTCTTGCTACATGACCCACCTTCTCTTGAGATTCAGTTCATGGACAGATGTCCTGACATTTTCCTTTAGAATTCTCGGATATAATTCAGAATTCATTGTTCCATCAATGATGGCTAGCCGTCCTGCCTCAGATGGAGCAAAACAGGTCCAAACCATGATACTACCACCACCATGTTTCACAGATGAGATAATGTTGTTATGCTGGAATGCAGTGTTTTCCTTTCTCCAAACATAATGCTTTTCTTTTAAACCAAAAAGTTATATTTTGGTATCATCCGTCCACAAAACATTCTTCCAGTAGCCTTCTGGCTTGTCCACGTGATCTTTAGCAAACTGCAGACGAGCAGCAATGTTCTTGTTGGAGAGCAGTGGCTTTCTCCTTGCAACCCTGCCATGGACACCATTGTTGTTCAGTGTTCTTCTGATGGTGGACTCATGAACATTAGCCAATGTGAGAGAGGCCTTCAGTTGCTTAGAAGTTACCCTGGGGTCCTTTGTGACCTCACCAACTATTACATGCCTTGCTCTTGGAGTGATCTTTGTTGGTCTTCCACTCCTTGGGAGGGTAACAATGGTCTTGAATTTCTTCCATTTGTACACAATCTGTCTGACTGTGGATTGGTGGAGTCCAAACTCTTTACAGATGGTTTTGTAACCTTTTCCAGCCTGATGAGCATCGACAACTCTTTTTCTGAGGTCCTCAGAAATCTCCTTTGTTTGTGCCATGATGCACTTCCACAAACATGTGTTGTGAAGAGCAGACTTTGATAGATCCCTGTTCTTTAAATAAAACAGGGTGCCCACTTACACCTGATTGGCATCCCATTGATTGCAAACACCTAATTTCACCTTCAAATTAACTGCTAATCCTAGAGGTTCACATACTTTTGCCACTCACTAATATATAATATTGGATCATTTTCCTCATTAAATAAATGACCAAGTATAATATTATTGTCTCATTTGTTTAACTGGGTTCTCTTTATCTACTTTTAGGATAGTGTGAAAATCTGATGATGTTTTAGGTCATATTTACGCAGAAATATAGAAAATATATAGAAAAAAGGGTTCACAAACTTTCAAGCACCACTGTAACTGTACAACAGAGGGCTTAATGACATTTAATAATGTTGTATGTTTTCATGTTTATAAAAAAAACAAAAATTTACCAGTGACATACAACTTTTAGATTTGGAATTTACATTTAACAACTACTTTTTATAACAATTACCTTTAGTATTTGCAAAAACAAAACAAAAAAACGCACCAAGAAAGAGCTGCTGGAATCACATGAAACTTTATTTGTGTGAATGCTATGATGATATGTGTAAGTGATTACAATATTAGAGCAAAAGGAATTGAAAGGAGGCTCTAGTTACCGTTAGGTCGCCTCTAGCCTGGATACAAGATGAGATACGGTTGGCCATGGAGGCATACAGGCTCTGTATGGTATCTTGTGGCATAATGCCAAAACTGGTGTCCCAACTGATCCCATAAATGCTTGATTGGTGTTAATCTGGCAACTGGGCAGGCCAAGGAAGTGTTGCAATCTGGCAGAGACATTCCTGGGAAACCCTTGCTGTGGGTCTACACATATCATCCAGTCCGTAGCAATCAACCTTTCTCATTTACGACACCACTGCAAACAAAGGCAGCCATCTGACACTCTCTGGATGCTTTTTTTTTTGTCCATGAGCATAAATAAATAAGCTATATTATTTACAATGACAAACTACACATTTTTAGTCTTCATGTTTTGCACTTACCTGTTGCTATATAAGAACTGTCTAAATATGGTCCTAAATATGGTGCACGCATTTTTTAACCTTATTTTCATTTTTGAGTCGAATTAGTGTCAAAGTAACAGCCGAATAACCTGACAGTTTGGGGTCAACACTGCCATTATGGAACTGCTATTATGTCTGGTCGCACTGTCCTCACACAGATTTGTTGGAGGGATGCTTTGGGCACAGGTCTCATCTGGAGTTGACTGGTGTGATGTGAGTAAAGGAGCCCATTGTCCTCTGGAACAGCAGGAGTCTGCCCCTATCATAGTCAGATCATTTCTCCAGTCCTGCCATTCACTTATTCCTCCCCTTTATTCTGACAACACTGCACTTCAATGCAGAGTGTGATGTGAAGCAAGTTTGTATGAGAGAGAGAGAGAGAGAGAGAGAGAGAGAGAGAGAGAGAGAGAGAGAGAGAGTGAGAGAGAGAGAGAGAGAGAGAGAGAGAGTGCTACTCCAGTGTGAATGACTGTAATTAGTAGTCTTGTGATGACTGCTTGGTTCTCTTCAGTTAATTGTGTTTAATTGCTTAGCCCGCTCATACTCCCCTTAAACACTCCATTCTTGGCTTAGTGCTAAAGCTAAATGTTACAGAAACTGGCAAACACAGCCACCATGTGCACCACCATCCCAACAGTCTTAAGTAAATTCAGAGGCTGCTGTAAATGTTTAGTACTAGCATTGCTAGCTAACAGTTTACACTTAATGCTTTATGGTTAAAGCTTTCTTTAGTCTTAACAGGACTCAAAACAAACTTTTGGCATTTTGCAACTCACCTCCCCTTTATCTGTCTTCCTAGCTAATTCATGTGAAACAAAGTATAGGGTTCAGAAGCTTATTGCATGACCGCACCAGCTGTTTAGCTTCTATATAACTATTTGTAGGCATTCGAAATCTTGTGGTAGCCCAGTGGGTAAGGTACTGGACCAGAAGGTCCAGGATTCAAATCCCACCTCTACCAAGCTACCACTGTTGGGTCCTTGAGCAAGACCCTTAACCCACAATTGCTTGGATTCTAAGATTGTATCAATTGTAAATCGCTCTGGATATGGGCGTCTGCTAAATGCTGTAAATGTAAATGTAAATGTGTGGACAAAAACCTATATCAAGTTTTATCATCTTATGCTAGCATGGGTCTAAACTGAAGGTTTAAGCAACTGTAAGTGCAAGGTTTATATACATATTGTTTGCTTTTTCGAGCTGAAACATCATTTCTCTATCTAGTGCAGTATATTGGTAACTTGTTGGGCAAGGATTTAATTTAGATGTATTTCTTTTTAAAATATGAACAGCTCACCTCACCGTAGGCCCAAAAGAAACTATCAAAAACTATTTTGCAGCCACTTTAATGAGTCATAAGTGGTAACTAATGTACACTTAATGGAACCACAACTAATCATTTAGAAGCACTCACCCGTGTCTTCGTGTGAACTGTGATGAGTCAGCCTGAGCTGTGGGAGACGTGACAAATCCATTTATGCTCCCCGGAAAAAATTAGTCACATATGTTATTTCTTCCGCAAGACTTGCCTTTTGCCTCCGCTCACCTTAAATAACAGTGCCAATCCTGTCAGGTAAACATGTCTTGAGATCCTGGCCCTGACAATTCTCTGGACACTTTTGCAGGAGAACTTAAGCAAAAAAGAAACTCCTTTCCATTAGCACCATGCCGCATGCAAACTAGCATTACATTACTGATGTACACAGTACACATCATGAGGTAAATACATTTAAATTACATACAGGTCATTTAGCAGACGCCCTTATCCTGAGCAACTAGTAATTAATACAGTCTCACAATCCAAGCATTTGTGGGTTAAGGGCCTTGCTCAAGGACCCAAGGGCAGTCCTAAGGGCACAACAGTTTAAAATGGGTTTGGTGTAGAGCCCAAGGCTCAGCCAAACACATAGAAGTGTGATAGCATTTTTGCCAAGGCATTCACTACAATAACAACAACACAATAAATCTATTTATAGTTACTCTGTGGACAGACTGCTTGAAACATTTAGTATATTTAATACATTTAATATGCAAATTTTGTAATAATGTCCAAATCTCCAAATCTGGGGCATGTCCAGATTGCAGTGCAATACTGCAGTGGTCACACATTGACAATTTGCACCTGTCCCACTCTCTCATTCGCCTGCGTATTAAATCCCAGTATCTGTTTCATATTGTATGGTCATTTGTGTCCCAATACAAACGCCTCTCAGTTATAAGTGTTTTCAGTTCTGGGTAAAGTTTCATAGTGCATAGTTTTATTGTTGTGATGAATGCCTATTCTCCTAAATTCTTAAGCGTACAACAGTTTAAAATGGGTTTGATGTCGTGCCCAAGGTTCAGCCAAGTGTGATAGCATTTTTGCCAAGACTACTATTGCATATTTTGTATTAACCTTCAAATCTGAGGCATGTCCAGGTTGCAGTGCTTTATTGCAGTATCACACATTGACAAGTCTGCACCAGTAATGCGTCTGTCAACCAGTGTCCTGGACTCCATTTCCCAAAATCCCCCCCTTCTGGTCTCCCACCCTCTCATTCTCCAGCATATTAAATCCCAGCATCCGTTTCATATTATCTGTTCATTTGTCTCTCAATATAAATGCCTATTAGTTGTAATATATATTATACACAAATTATTATATATATTATACAAGAAATATTATATATATATATATATATATATATATATATATATATATATATATATATATATATATATATATATATTATTCAAAGAATACATATATTCCACAAAATTATTATTAATTCATCGCTTCATTCAACCGCAAAGACAGATAGATATAAGCAGAAATTGCATATTCAGTTTAAACATGTTTAAATACATTTCAAATCTGAAAATGTCTGTGATGTCAACTGAGGTCAACACCACAACAGGACGGCTGGCAAGTCAATGGGGACTCTGGGAACATCTCCATAAAACAGTCTGCAGGCCACTGAAATTTCAAACACATAATATGTGTGTTTATGAGAGAAAGCCACAGAAAAAATTAGACAGATATACTGAATTTCCACTTTATTAGAGACAACCATCTAGTCGTGAGTTGGCCTTCAGAACTGCAGCAGTTTATCGTGGCACAGATTATACTAGGTGTTGAAATCGCTCTGACTCATATGGTCAGGATTCTCTCAATTGGCACAAGTTTGATGAACTCTGAAAAGTCTGTTCTCTCTTGTCCCAGAGATGCTCGATAGGATTTAAAGCTGGGAACTGTGATGGCCAGGGAAGAAAGGAAAACTCGCTTTCCTGTTCCTGGAACAAATCCATGACTGTACGATCCTATGATGTGGTACACTGTTCTGCAGAAAGTGTCCTTCCTTGAAAGGATGTACTTGGTCGGCCACAATGTTTAGGTAAGATCTGCTGTCCAAATGTCTTTCCACAGTTATCAGAGAACTCGGGGTGTTCCTAGAAACATTCCCAACACCATTACTCCACCTCCGTCAGCCTGAACTGTTGACACTTGACAGGAGGGTTCACCGACTCATGCTGCTTATGCCAAATTCTGACCCTCCCATCAGCATGGTGCAACAGAACTCTGGATTCATCTGACCACGCCATGTTTTTCTAATTTTTGTGCTCTTTTGCCCACTGGAGTCTTGCCATTCCTGTTTCTCTTAGACAGTAATGGCACTCAAACTGGTCGTCTGCTCATATGGTAGCCCATTTGTGCTAAGGAACAACATGTTACATGCAAGTTTTCCTCTCAAAGTCACGTTATTTTGCCTTCAGAGTGCCAAAGCTATTGCCAGTAGAGTGACTCTTCTCTATCCTTTCACCCAGGTAGTGGAATGAACTTCTACTGGATGTACAAATTGCTGAGTCGTTTGCTGTCTTCAAGCAGTGACTACAGACTCACCTCTTCACCTAGCATATTTTAAAAAAAAACACTTTGCTTTTGTGTTTTGTTGATTTACCCCTATCAGATCCTAGCAAGTTCTGGCCTGGGTTTACTCCAGGTACTCCAGTTTCCTTCCACAGTCAAAATGCATGTTTTAGGGTAATTGATTACGTTGAAGTGTGTAACACCCTAGTGTACGAGTGTGTGTGCCTTACCATGGATTGGAGCCCTGTCTAGGGTTGTTCCTGCCTTGTACCTCATGCCACTGCCGTGACACTGTCTAGGATTAAGTGGATATGAAAGTGAATGAATGAACGAATGAATGAGAGTTATAAAGAGAGACTAACACAATTTGCAAAAAGATGCCTAGCAGTTAAGGTACTTGTCTACAGACTAGAAGGTCCATGATTCAAATCCTACCTTTTAACCACCCTTAACCCACAATTGCTTGTATTATAGGAATGTATAAATTGTAAGCCTTTCTGGATAAGGGCGTTTGCTAAATGACATAAATGTAAACGTGTATAAAGTGAATAACGCGTTGACTATAATTCAAAAGAACAAGCGTCCTTGTTTGCCTTGACCTGATCTGGTCTAGTCTGTTCTGCCATGGTCTGCTCATTCCATAGGTTTGATAATAAGGCTGATGACAGAATTTCCCTCTGGGATTCCTCACCTCTGTCATAACAGACAGATCAGGAAAAGCCCAGGCTTCAGGCCTACCTAACTGTTGACCAGTGGGGTGGACAAAACACCCAAACGCAAATATAGCTTTTGCTTCACCATTCTGCTGTCATCATATCCTGTCAGAACCCAACAATGACATATTTCAAAGAAACATTTTGTGTAAATTTAAATGGTTTTGGACCATTATTCTAACGGGAAGATCCGACCACAACCCAGTTTTCAATTTTCTGGTACTACGTTAAGTCCTATAGACAAAACAGCGTTGTAACATCACAGAGCCTCCACCATTACTAGGCGGAGTAGTTATGAAAAATCAGCCAAAAACCAAAGAAAAATCACTATGTCTCATCTGACCAAAGAATCTGTATACAGTCAAAGTTCCAGTAGTGTTAAGTGAAAGAAAAGGCTTTCTGTGACATGCTGTGACGACTCAGACACTCCAGGGTATAGAATCAAATGCAGGTTTATTAAGACGTTAGGCAAGATTCGAAGTAGTAACACAGTCCAAGGTCATAAGCCAGGCAATCCAAAAATACACAAACGTGGTACCAAAAGGGATAGGCAAAAATCGTAGTCAGAGGGACAGAATACAGGGTCAAAAAACGTAGAGACAGAAT
>JAJAGP010007196.1:0-15162 GCA_025084515.1 Ancistrus triradiatus | reverse complement strand
TCTGCTAAATGCTGTAAAGTTTCAAGTTACAGTGCATATCATCAGTAAACAATTCTAGGAATCTGGAGGAATTTCAAAACTGAACAACTGTGATCAAGAACCATCATTTATCACTAGCTGATAGAACAACAAGGGCAAGGGATTACTTTACAATTACAATACAGAGTTACATACACAAATACTACATAAATGTTACTGTGCCTAAAAGAAGTCTTGTGTTAATGACCAAAAGTGGAATAAATTTCTCTGAGAAGAGTCATCTGGTTTGGACCATCCCACAGTGGAAACGGGTATTGTGGTGAAACAAATCAGTATTCCAGATATTTTGGAAGAAATGGATGCCATGTGCTCAAGGTCAAAGAAGTTGTCTGCAGTCCTGACCTGTCCCCAATAGAGAATGTGTGTAAAATTTTTAAATGACAATCTGACAACCCTGTACTATTGCACATCTAAAGACGTGTTTGCAGAAAGAATGGGAGAAAATAACACCTGAAACACTATATTGCTGTTGAGAAAAGGAATGGCAACATTAAAAAGTGATAAATGCTTTACTGTAACAAAGTTCTGGACCTGAAATGCAAAAAATAGATGGAATTTATTAACAAATGAAATGCAGTTGACCAGACAAAACACAAAGATCTTGGGTATTTTGGGTGGCAAAGTGGTTAAAGTACGTGACTGTGGACCTGAAGGTCACTGCTGGGTCCTTGGGCAAAGCTATTAACCCAGAATTGCATGGATTCTAAGACTGTACCAGTTGTAAGTCACTCTGGATAAGAGTGTTAAATGACTACATGTTAAGAGCATTAAAAGCATAATTGTTTGTCTGGGAGAGGGTACATTTTTTTACTTTCACATAACACCCAATTAAGTCTCTCACCTGCACCAGTGCTGGATGATCTGGCCAGTCCTCTAGACGCTTCTTGACTGCTCTTGCCAGTTGCTCGATGGCAGGCAGACACAGCCGAGCCTGGCACATGTTGGGCTCCCGATAGAAGTCATAAGGGCCGTCACTCTGCAGGATGAGGCCGGCTGCGCCTCCCACACCCTGAACTGTGTTCTGCAGTACAGAGCTGAGCAGCAGCTGACAGCCTGTAAGCCCAGGATCCATTTCACAGCCTAGTGATTGAGGGGGAAAATATTTTGTATTTTATATGCTGTATATATTACTTGAACTGTAAACACATAACAATAACACAGTGGTACCTCAGTTCTTGACCACCTCGGAACTCGTCGAATTCAGTTCCTGAAGCATTTTGATCAGAAAATGTGGTACTTGACGCACTTGCTTAAACTTGTATGATTTGAGCTGCGCAACTCATTTCAGCTGAAACTCAGTTCAATGATTCACGATTCAGTACACAGGGATTCAGTGATTCAGATTCACAACAGCTCTTTCCCAGTGAAAATCTGTGCTGTGTTTATCGTTTTTTAATTTATTATTACATCTACAGTACTGTATTCTTAGTGCAAATAAGGCTCCACTAACCTAAAAATGATAGTACTGACAGCCAACTGAAATGGAAATCCTGTCCTGAATCCTCCAGAATACAGGCTGCAGTTAGCATTTGCACCTATGCTAGCGCCAATGAGCTCACAGTAAGTTTTTTCACTTTCAATCCATTACTCACTAAATTACAGAAGATTTTTCAACACTTTGTTATAAAATAAGCTTTGTGTTACTGATTTGGGCCAACTGTAGGTTAATGTAAGTGTTTTAAACAGCAACTTACAGTAATAGTAACTTGTTATTATTTATCATAGGATCCGCTGTATAAAGTATACATCGCTCTACAAAACACTCATTAAAGTCAATGGTTTATGATACATTTAACTTGTGATGGATTTGTCTTAACAAAAAACCGTCATAAATCAGGAAGCACCTGTACAATACAACTCCATTAATGCATATAATGCCTTATACAGTGTGTATTTTCTGGGGGTCTGGAATGGATTCATTAAATTTACATTATTCCATATTGGCAAAATTTGCTCAGTACTCGTCATTTTTGGTTCTCGACAAGCCTTCTGGAACGAATTAACGACAAGAAACTGAGGTACCATGTATAAAGCAGTTAGATAATAAAATAATAAAACTGCCTGGAGGAAAAGGAAAAGGGTCACATGGAAACCTAATCAGTAACAGCTAATTTTTCAGGCACCAACCCAAATTTCACTTTACTAAGTTCACCTAGATGGCTTTTACTACTGCAAACACTTCAAAGCATGGGCCAATAAAAAACAAAAGCACTAGGCAGCGGCTTATGTATAGAGGTGATACACTGTGTGAATGCACTTAAGTATGTTTTAGGCATCTATACTTTACTTGATTATTTAACTTAATACTTTTTCTACTACATTTTAAAAGAAAAATCCTACTTTTTACTCAATACATTTTCAAAACATTCATTACTTTAGCTTTTACAAATCTATTTATTCACCCATTTAATATATGTACTTTTTTTTTATTTTTAATTTAAATTGTAGTCAGGCACCTAATCATGCACCAATCCGAATCCTAGGTTGATACTTGACGCACTGATCCCAGAACTACACAACAGGGACCTGATGTATGACCTGCAGAGAGCTGGGACCAAAGTAACAAAGGCTACCATCAGTAGAGAAGAGGACTGGGAGAATATGTGGTCAGATGAAACCAAAATAGAACTTTTTGATAAAAACTCAACTGGAGGAAGAAGAATGCCAAGAATCCCAAGAACACCATACCTACTGTGAAGCATGGGGGTGGAAACATCATGCCTCAGGGCTGTTTTTCTCACTCGGGCAACAAAGGAGTGGCTCCGTAAAAAGCATTTCAAGGTCCTGGAGTGGCCTAGCCAGTCTCCAGACCTCAACCCCATAAAATGTTTGTGGAGGGAGATGAATTGCCCCAAAGCATCACTGCGCTAGAGGAGATCTTGCATGGAGGAATGGGCCCAAATACCAGCTACAGTGTGTGCGACCCTGGTGAAGACTTCCAGGAAACGCTTGACTTTGTCATTGCCAACAAAGGTTATGTTACAAAGTATTGAGTTGAACTTTTGTTATTTACCAAATACTTATTTTCCACCTACGATGTAATGTAAGTGTACTTATGATGAAAATGACAGACCTCTCATCTTTCTAAGTAGGAGAACTTGCACAATCAGTGGCTGACTAAATACTTTTCTGCCCCACTGTATATAATCTTCATTGTTTCATTACATAAAGGCAGTTGGCTAAAGACAGCTGGCCATTACAAAAAAAGTCTGAACTGCTCATAACCAAGAAAACTGCCGCACACAAAGTCTTACCCATGAGATGATAGAAGCGAGCAATCAAAGGTGCAGTTATCTGATAGGATGAGACCAGAGCAGTAATGTATTCTTTGCTCTGATGGGTCGGTGGGCTGGGTTGGAACCACAGTGATTGGGCAAAGCACAGGCACAGTCTCTGATGGACCTGAACCACAGTGTTCTGGCAGCTAGCTACCAGGAAGCCACTGTTTTCGTTGGACTCTATATCACAGTCTTCATCATCCTCAATAATGATTGGCTGTTCTAGACTGGGCTCTGTGGTGATGTCGGCAAAATCCTAAAAGAGCACAAACATAAGAAAAATCAACAATAGTGTGACATTAACAGCAAGATCTGACGCAGGTGTACAGACAGGTAAGTCACTGCTGTGTTCTATAATTTAGTCTGGCAGGAGCTGCTGTGTAATGATCAGAAGAGAAGCAGGAGGCATTACTCACTTTGTGGTAGGTCGGGAACGATCGTCTGAAGTCACGTTCCTCTTGTTGCTCCTCGCTGAGACCTCCTCCATGCAGTTTTGAGCGACTGCGGTACAGACTGGCCTCCCTCTGCTCCTTCTCCCTCGCTTTCCTCTCCTGGTCATCCCATTCATTTACCAGAGCCTGAAGAAACATACAGCATGCAGTAACACCTTTTATATAAAAGCGAACGCCAAACAAAACCTAAAATAATTCTGTAGTAACAGTGAATTCTGTAGCATGAAACTGGGGCAGAGAAAAAAATACCGTATTTTTCGGACCATAAGGCGCACTTAAAATCCTTTAACTTTCTCAAAAATCGACAGTGCGCCTTAAAATGCGGTGCGTCTAATGTATGAATTAATTCTGGTTATGCTCTCTGACCTAGAACCGATTGTAGATGGTACACGGCGCTCATAAATCTGTCAAAATGTTTTAGCACGGTCTTGGTATTTTACGAAGCTTACAGCAACCGTAGTGCGCAGCTTCGCGGAGTAATACGGTATGTGCTTCAGCATTAGGGTACGTGCATTCATTCATTCATTTATTTTCGAAGCGGATTTCAAACACAACGCTATCAGTCACGCAGTACAACATGGACATAGAGCAGCTGCGAGAGAATTCAACATTAACGAATCAATGGTACGGAAGTGGAGGAAGCAAGAAGACGCCCTGCACCAGGTAAAGACCAAACTGAGCTTCCGACGGAACTTAAGAGTTTTGTTTCATTTCATGCGCCTTATAACCCGATGCGCTTTATAGCCTGAAAAATACGGTACTAGATAAGTTTGGGACTACAATGAAATTTAGGACTAATGATTATCATCTGAAGAATTACCACAATCCAAATTCAGTTACGAGGAATCACATGTGGCTGTTACGAGTCTTACAACAAAGCACATCTTCTGATGGTTAAATAATTACCATACAACCCAATTTAACCCATGAGATAATTGAAGCGAGCAATCAAAGGTGCAGTTCTCTGATAGGATGTTGTTTGCTAAAATGCTCTAACAATTCTGAAGGCATTCCACTTACAGGCTGAACTGAATCGTGTATAGTGTGAACAGTGCAACGATTTTCTTATTAACAAACTAATGCTACTTTGACAGAACAGGATATTTCTTTTACAAACTGTCACATAAATGTTTATAACAAATGTCTGGCCTGAAACTGCAGCCTGGTACACTGCTTACATTCATCCACTGTGATTATCCTTGCTCCTTATTCTCTTAGAGTACAGAGCATTAATAAGGTCAATAAACAGAAAATACCCCAGCCTATCTGTAACTGTGAACGCTGCTACCATTATACGCTGATTATACTTTTGTGGTATACTAATGAGAAAATGCATGTAAATCGGTGGACGATTTTTGAAGGGCAGGGCTTTTCCAGCCAATATCCAGAAATGGAGTCAACAAGCAACTGGTGTTTTTAAAGTTACATCGTTCTTAAAGTTATTTGTAAGTTCGTAAATCACTAGACTATACGTATCAGGAAATGCACCCCAGGGAACACCGTATCAACACTACAGTGGTTACAAATCAAACGATAACTACTAAATCCAATTAAATGTCTGAAGTTCATTTCAACCCTTACCTGACAGATGTGTCTAAGCAGTGTTTGCGCTTCTGTCCCGAGTTCTCCAACACTCAGTGCATGGCTCTGTAGGGACAGCAGTGCACTGAGCAGTAACACTGTGGACTCGGGGACCACGCGAGCCACTTCAGCGTCAGGTAGCAGCTTCTCCAGATCCTTGAGAGTGTCTGTGCACGTTCGAGAGCACAGGAATTCTGCACGTGCTAAGTCCGAGCAATGAGGCGGTGCAGGGAAGGCCATGAGCACGGAGATAAGGCGAGGCAAGCCTGGCAGCGAGGTCAGGGAAGACGCCACCTGTGAGGCCAGCAGGCGCATACCGTGCTGCAGCTCCAAGATGGCCAAGCGCAGCGGCACCACCACGTCTGGGTACAGTGGGTACTCGTCGACCAGACGCTGAGAGAAACGCTGCTGTGACGCCTGCCACACGGCCTCCTCCTTCAGCAGACCCTGAATGCCTGGTCGGGATTTGGGGCCAGGGCCCTGCAGGGCCTTGAGCAGGTGTGAAAGGAGGTCACCCACAGCTGCTGGCTGGCCAATGCTGCACAGGTAATGTTGAAGCTCCTGGTACAGGCGCCCGTACTGTGGATCGGCTGGTCTGCATGCCTGCTTGCGGCCAAGCTCACAGATCTGCTCTTTAACCTGTTGCATGCGGATCCAAGATACCTGTTGCACACATATAAAGCAATCACATGTACACAGTCTCATTCAAAAGCTAAGCTAACTTCTACACAGAACACTTTTGTAATACTGCAAAGGTTTCCAGGTAATCCACTACTGTAGTGGTTGCCAAAAGCATTACGCAGTGCCCCCTTTTTGTAGATACAAATGTGACCGGTTCTTGCCATAGTAACATATAGTTAAGAGACTTTGCCCACAGTGTTTTATTTTACACCATATAATTAAAACACAATGTGAAAACATTTAGTGCAATACAGCAGTTCTATTGGTATTTTTTCTAAAACTTGAAACGCTTAATGAGAACAAAAACGCCAAACAAACAAGAAGGATGCCAGGTTAATATGCCTTTCAAAACGGATTCCATTTTCTGTCAGCAGGTGTCACAATGGTTCGCTTGTACTATTTTTCTGTCATTCAAACATTTTTTTAATTTTAAGACCTTGGCTGTTAATGCAAACAGACGTTGCACCAATAAATTATTTCCCAAGAAACTGAAAACAGCATGAAACTTGCTGACTCCACCAGCTATAACCATGCTATGGTCTGAGTTCGTAGCTATGGAAAGCAGTTCTACCTGATTCGAGGATGCTGAAAGGCATCAGTGGTGCTGCTTTCTTCAAGCTCCGCCCCTGTTAGCAACTGAGAGGACAGACTACGCCCTCTCCATTCGTCCTGAAGTAAGGCGAGCTGGAAAAGAACAAACTGCGATTTAGCCAAGTGGTTCTATTCTATTTTGCAGTCAGGTAATGCAGGATATACTAGCTTACCTCTTCTTGTGCATATTTTAGTTTGTATGCCCTTTTAACTGCTGGGTCAAAAATAGTCTGAGGGGCCCAAACTTGGATCTGCAGCAACCCCATGTTCACCCAGAACACACCGGAGCGGGCCAACTGCACAGCATCACATGCTCGATTATGGGAGAACTGGGTTAAACAGGTCACCAGGGTATCCAGGAAGCCTTCTGGAAGCAGATTTTCAGGCAGGCCTTCTCTGAGGGCAACCTGAATATCCTGTGCTGCCTCGACGGGGTTATCCCCATCAATGAGAGCTTCGCAGGACTCTGTGTAGCTCTCCTGCAGCCTGGAGACAGCAAGTCAGAGAGAGCATGCAGCTGCCGGCACAACACGAGCCCCTGCAGTCGTCGGTCAGTCAACCTACAGACAGCAGACAGAATATTTACTTCCAGTTATACAGCTGAGCTAAAGCTAGACTTCAAAACAACCTATAACCAACTTGAAAAACTGTTGTACAGCCATCAGATAATGAAGTGTGCATTTCTCTTTAAGTGTGTATGTGCTGTTACCTGAAGTCAGCAAGCACAGGCATTGCCAGGTTATCCCACAAGACGGCGCTGAGGTCCTGAAGTTGCCCGATCCTCTCTCGCCACTCGCCTAGTGTCACCCGTGAAGACGACAGGAAAGAGAAACCTGAGGGGTCCCAGCGCCCGCCAGCTTCACTGCTGCTCAAGACTCCCAACACACAACGGGACCACACAGCACAACTCAGCATGCCTGGACCCTATAAAACAAACCGAATTCCAAGACTGTAAACCATGAAAGAAATCTCCAAGCTACAAAATATATATCCCATAATAATAAAAATTCCATAGAGGATGGCCAATTTTTTTGGCTTGGACGTTCTGCCACAATTTATACACGCACCGTGTCAGAAGGTCCCAGAAGGGATCGGGAGCTCTTCTGTTCCTCTAGATTCAGAGGACTCCATGTCAGCCAGCGTTCTGGGTCCGAGGTCACACTGCCACTCCACAATGCAGCCAACGTCTCAGAGAGCAGCTCACACCAAACTAATGGCAGCTCCTCTACAGGCTGAATGGAGAAATGCAGAAAAAATAGCAGATCAAGTGATGAATGGACTGTACAGGTATGTTTTACAGAATCCTAAGTTAATTACTTATTTATGTACTGGCAGCATATTATTATTGTTTTGTTGCACTCTAGTGCCCAGCTCATACATACACACACACGCTCAAGGCTCGAGGTTGGACTAGAGACTGTTCCAACTCAGTTGAAGTGTTTAGAGACATTTACATTTACAGCATTTAGCAGATGCCCTTATCCAGAGCGACTTACAATTGGTACAGTTTTACAATCCAAGCAATTGTGGGTTAAGGGTCTTGCTCAAGGACCCAACAGTGGCAGCTTGGCAGAGGTGGGATTTGAACCATGGACCTTCTGGTCCAGAGTCCAGTACTTTAACCACTAGGCTACCACAGTGTGTATGATTTTTGTCATCCATCACAAAAAGTATCAGTCATTTCAAACACTCATCAATTACTCGTGTTTTCAGAAAATCATGGTGACCATAACACACTGCTGTCTTCAAGTCCAGCCACAGATTTTTCTGTCAGATCTTGGTCTGAACTCTAACTTGGCCACAGAAGGACATTCACCTTCTTATCACCTTCAGGCCCATTAGCCCATTAGTGTGAGATCCAGGAGGTGATTGGCTGCAAGTTTATAATGATTATTCTAAAGGGCTGATCACTTATACAAACCAGGACCTTTGCTAATTAAATTTGAATAACTTATATTTTGTGTTTTGGTGAACACCCTGCTTCACGTTAAATGGTGCATACCTGTAATAAATGCAGGCCAATCATTTCCTGATGAGGGATTTTTTTTCCTCAGAGCAAATTCATTTCAATTAAAGGCTGGATTTTCTCATTTTAAGTGAAAGATTAAGCAAATTCACTTTTAAAACTCTTTATCTATCTATAGAGGAAGGGAGATTTAGGTTTTTGCTGATCTGGCTAAATGAGTGGCCTTCTTTCTGCAACCAGAAGACGAGAAACCTCTTCTCAAAACTTATTTGACATTTACAGCATTTAGCAGACGCCCTTATCCAGAGCGACTTACAATTGATACAGTCTTACAATCCAAGCAATTGTGGGTTAAGGGCCTTGCTCAAAGACCCAACAGTGGCAGCTTGGCAGAGGTGGGATTTGAACCCTGGACCTTCTGATCCATAGTCCAGTACCTTACCCACTAGGCTACCACAGTCCCATTTTATTTCTTTCTTAGCCATTTTTGCAGTTACTCTTAACCAAATAACCCCAAGCTAATTTACAGTCAATTAACTTACATTTTTAGACAGCTATCCCTAAAAAACTGGCCTAGTTAACTATGGATAACCACAATAGCGTCCAAATACTTTCATCTAATTTTGAACAGTATATCTATTCTTTAAAAAATTTTAAACAGTCTATTTTTGGGAAAATAGTTTGCCTAAACTGTGCATGCAGTATCCTTCTTTAAAATAAACACTACTTTGACAACACTGGTTTGATATGTTGTTTTCTAATGCGCACTTTGCCCATTGTTTTCCCCCCAACCTGATTAGTATGGATTACACACCTAAAGACGCAAGCATAATGCTCATGTGCACACTTCCACTTCACATACATAGGGGGACATAGAGGAGGACAATGTGGAATTAAGGCGAACTTCATGACATACTCGCTCTGTGCTGAGGAGGAACCATAGTGGTTGGAGCAGGCGGATGTTCATGGGTGTAGACTGCATGCAGAAGCGCAGGTGATTGGAGAGGGACTGACGGAGACCAGTTTCCACCTCCTTATTTCCCCTGTGGAACAGATTGTAAGACAGTGCCATTCAGGAATCAGTCAGCAGTAATGATCTTACTAAGGTTGTCAAAGTACCTAATGAAATGAATACTTTACATTAAGAAGGTATCATTCAGGTAATCTGTCATGTTTTTTGTGTGTTGAGGGTGACAGAGCTCCATCAGAAATGTCACAATGAACAATGTTACTGAATTATTAAAAAAAATTAAAAAAAAAGCAAACGAATCGAATTGCAGCACAGACTGTCCTCTCGGCTGTGTTTTGTTATTTAAAGAGAAAAGCTCATTTCTTTAGGGTTAAATAGGGGCAAGCAAACAACGTTATTAATATTGACTGATGTGCCAAAACACATGCTGTTCGGCAACACTGCTTATGAAATATCATAATATCATTTCAAATAATAAGGATACGATACCTGTGTGTTACAGAGAGGTGCAGCAGGTCGGCCGTCACTTTCATCTGGTTAACAATGGCCAGCTCCTCCAGTGCAGGCCAGAGCTGAGCCCTTCGAGCCAGCTGCAGTAACACCTCACTGTCTGGGGTGGCGCCGTCTCCCATCTCCTCCTCATTCCCAGCCTCCGAGAGCGAATCCAGCAGGCCACAGGAGGTCATGTGATTTTGCTGCTGCTCCACACAGCAGAGCAGTCTCTCCATCACAACTGAAAGTTGCACACAGTCAGATGTAGTGGAGTGCATGATCTTTCTTCACACATTGCTCAAGATCAAATACAGTTAACTATAGGTATGCGTCGTCTAACAACCATCTGGTCAATGTCTGCTCACTCTAACAACCGAGGTCTTAACAATTATAATAAATTCTAATATGAAAAAAAATCTGTCTTTTAACTGTGGACATTTCGGCGGTAAACAGCCAATCAGTGCGGTCACCTCGATGCTGAGGTGGGAGTTTAAGAGAATTTATCTTGCTGGATCTGGCAACCCTGGATTTGAATGTGCTACTTTTAGACATGACACTTTGTGGAGACTTCTAAATTATTTAATATTAAAGTTTGAGGTTCATGTCACATATTTCTGTGAGATTACTGGCTGGTTGCAAAGTAGAAATCCGATTACTGCCATAGTCACGTAAACCTGGAGGGTTCCCATTATCTGATTACTCAAGTGCATGTATACTGGTCAGTAAGATTACAGACAAAATCTGATTTTCTCCAGTTTTCAAATTATTAACTGCGTGTACACGCACTCGTAGTCTGGCCCCCGTTACCAAAGTGTGCTAGCTTACCAGTGCTCTGAGGATCTAGCAGAAGGTTGGCTTGCAGGATCAAACCCCAACCTTCAAGCAGGGCTTCCTTGGAGTCTATCCCCATCGCGACACCCCGGAGACGGGCAACCTCTCGTTTCCACGTTGACGGTGTACCTTCATTCAGGCGCAAGTCCTTAATGTCCAGTGCCTTGCTGAGGAGTCGCAGCCGGCTAGAGCATTCGGCCACACTCTCCAGCTGCAACAAACAGCAGAACATGCGTTTAAATAAGTATCCCCTAGCTAGTTATCCACAGTCTCAACAGTATTTCTTCAGAATGTCTGATCCACTGTAGCAGTGGTTAAAGTTGCTGTACTATTATCCAGAAGGTTGAGCTGCCACTGTTGGGCCCTCGAGCATGGCTCTTAACCCACAATTGCATGGACTGCATGTTGTAAGACTGCAACAGATATAAGTCACTCTGTAAAAGGGCAACGTTAAACATTGTTTATATAAATGATGTGACTGTACCTTAAATGGAAGTGGCTTCCCTAGTGTTTTCTGAATGCTCTTCAGGGCCAGTGCCACAGACACAGAGCTGGAGAGTGTGTTCTGTATAGCTGTGGAGATGGTGTGAAGCTCTTGCTGCCCTCTAGCATTCACACAAACAGAATGGAGTAAGTGTCACACACAAAGTACTACAGCAGGGACCAACTTATGATATTTTGACTTTATGATTGCAATCCGATAATAAACATAAATACACATTCAGCATAAACCATACTCTGAATTCTGTTGTTTACCCCGAACAAGCCTTACGCAGTATGATAATCTCCTCTTTTCTCCCGTGCTAACTCAGAAAGTTGGCAGTGTGTGACATAGGGAGCCACGTGGCTTAGAAATGTAGCGAGGAAAAGTCGTGGTCACAATAATAATCGGTTTTGTTTTCACTTTCAATATGTTATTATATAAATTTTACTGTACGACATTATTAGCATATACTGAAATACATTACATTAATGTTACACTTAAATAAGCTTTCTGTTAAATGATTTTTGCCCGACTATAGCTGAATGAGACTCACTCATAGTCTCCATCGCCCATCAGAAGCTGGGGCAAAACCTCAGCACCAGTTGTTTATGGACCCACTGCCAGTGCATGGAGAGCACACACACGCCATGGGTGTCTGCCGGCAAGGAGTTACACACGTTCCAGAAACGGTCCCTCCACTGAAGCAGCTGCAGGATCTGCAAACACATAGAGAACCAAAATGTTCTTTAAAACCATCCCGGAAAAACCCGACTTTTACATAACCGCATGCTGTATAAGAACTAGTCCCATCCAAATCGCCATCACACAAAATACAATTTTGCAATCAATTAAAATAAACAAGACAGAGGAACCTCGTACCTCAAACATGAGGTGGTCCGAGATGTTGGGTTGATCCGTCTGCACTGCCTGCAGCACAAAGGAATCCCATTGGTCGAAGAAAGGGCACAGGTGCACCAGAACTGGGTGTGGCAGCTGAGCAATATCTACTGTCCCTGTAGAAACAAAGCCGATACCTCATACTATAAAACTACAAATAAATAGCCTGTTTACAGCGAACAGTGTCATAAGCATCATAAGCACACCAAACACACAGACATTGTTTCTGTTTTACTTCTTGAAACCTAATATAAACATGGTTTCTCACAAGCTATTACCAGAGTATTATGGGCTGTCAAATATGACCAAAAACAGCCTACACTGAGTAATGAAATAGCTGCTTCAATGCAGGAGAAGATTTTGGTTGGTAGCTGCTGTAATTTCAACAGTGGTCAGTGCTAATGCTGCCTAGACAAAGTTCTGCATACGAGAGAAGTCACGACTGATGTAGGAATTGTGGCTTGTTTCCCAGATGCACAATACATGTCATTCTGTTGGCCATACAGGTTGAAAAGAGTTGCAGTGGAACTCTGTGGTATCTTGCTTCATGTGCAAGATACAGACCCTTCTCCCATATTTTTGGCTTCAGCTTCTACAAAGCAGCTTTATCCATATATATCTGGGAAGTGTGTCGAGCATCGAAGGCACTCCTACTCCAAAATATTAAAGTGCCAAACTGGCACCGGCTCCAGGAGACTAAACAGGTGGGGGTTCCCACAACACCGCTTGCATATCCCTGTAAAGCAGTAGTTGGCAAAATTTTTCTGCAGTTCCCCCTTTTTGTAGATGACAATATTTTTGAGCCCCCCCAATCTGACACACAAATGTACACGTCTTTCGCTTCCAGACTCCAATGGAATTCATTTTAAACATTGTAATTCATATAAAACTGCAACTCCATACTGAACAAAACAAAATGAAGCGACAAATCACCTTTACAGTGGAATTATTACAAGTGACATGCATTATGCATCTTCACTTTTTACTGCGTAACACTGCTTTCAACAGATTTTCTTCCACCCACTTTGGGAACCACTGCTGTAAAGGCTCCATCAGAAAATATAAATGAGGATACAGAAGGTCTGTTTATACTTGTTTTAAATGTGGTCAAGATCTGTCTCTAAATATGGTTCGAGTTATCTGATCACAATGGGGACAAGGCATGTCTACAACTGGCTTTCCATGTGGTTAAACGACACCTGAATGTCATCTCATCATTAAAAATGCATATTACAGCAAGCTACAAAATTAGTGATGTATTATTGTGTGTGCGCATCACAATTACACATACCTTTAGAAAAGGCAGTGGCCAGTCTGAGGGCACTGTTATGGGGTGATGTATTACTAGTATAGCTGCCTGTTGCCGCTCTCTCCTCCCGGTCCATAAGAATTATTATTCTGAAAAACACAATGCAAACCCAGGTTAGAGATGTCGCAAACTAAATTATGCTGCATATATAATTCACAGGCTAGTGTTCAACCCTTGCAGTCAGAACAGAAAACTGTTTTCACGTGATTTTGAAACTCTAGTACAAGCAAGGATTAAAATGGAATCAAATAAGTTCTAAAAAGAAAAGCTCTGGCTCCCTTCACACTTTATAAACTTGTTCACATTCACTCATTGAGTCGGTTTCATCTGGCTGATCTTATTGTTCAAAATACTGTCTATTGATGCATTTTAGGCTTCCATCAAACAAAAGTATCAGGTCCATCATAAATTCCTCATGTGTCAAGGCTTTCACCTACACAGGGTCACAGCAGTACATTGCTGTATTTTCAACAATTCTAGTGAATTTCCATAAATTAAATAATGGTTGAGCATGTGTATAACAGTTTAGTCTTTGGACACGATGGCATTAGCGATGCTGTGTAGATGAGAGCGCAACACTTCTGAAAATACTAGTACTGTCAAATTAATGCGTTAACACACTCAATTAATTTGACATAAATAACGTGTTAATGAAAAATTAACACAGCTGAGTTTTATTTACTTGCTCAATTTGGGATTGGACGTAGTTATTAGGAGATAATCTAAACTTGTAAAGTTTCTTTGAGACAATGCTCCATTGTAAAAAGCGCTATAGAAATAGATCTGACTTGACTACTTCCTGTGGTGTACTAATGAGAGAAAGTACATCGGAGGACATATGCGCTCAAACAAACACTAGGGCCCTTAAGAGACAACACGTCTTTGGAATGTGGGAGGAAAATGGAGTACCGGGAGGAAACCCACACGGACAGAAGGAGAACATGCAAGCTCAATAATCAGTTGAAACTGAATGGTCTGTAATTATATTAGAATGTTAAGGAGCTGCATGGCCATATAAAATCAAGAACTAATTAGTAAAGCATGTCCTTGTTCTATTTTTAGCATTTTTAAATGATTTTATGTTACTTGCTACTTTAAAATATAGGTTTTATTATATTAAAGGTTTATAGTTTTATTATTATTTCTGTAAGTGCATCTATGAAACCTACCTTTCAAGCTGACAGTCAAATGTGATGCCTTTAGATTTATTTGAAATCTGCAGTTTACAGCAGAGAATCCGCCATCACAGTTAAAAGATACCATGAAATAAAATATTGTTCTATAAAATATTGCTGATAAGAGCTGGCAATTTGTCTGTGACACCGGCTGTGAATGAAGTCAAGTCAGATTTATTTATATAGCGCTTTTTACAATGGAGCATTGTCTCAAAGAAACTTTACAATTTTAGATTATCTCCTAATATCTACGTCCAATGCCAAATTGAGCAAGCCTAGGGCGACAGTGGCAAGGAAAAACTCCAAGCGTTATGAGGAAGAAACCTTGGGAGGAGCAAAACCCAAAAAGAGACCCCCTTGGGTGGCATAAATGATAAATGTAAGAATGAAACTAATTTATCTAAACTAACAAGCCA
>JAJAGP010007195.1:0-15166 GCA_025084515.1 Ancistrus triradiatus | reverse complement strand
GTCAAAGTCCTGACCTTAATCCAATGGAAATGTTGTGGAAGGACCTGAAGCGAGCAGCTAATGTGAGGAAACCCACCAACATCCCAGAGCTGAAGCTGTTCTGTACGGAGGAATGGGCTAAAATTCCTCCAAGCCGGTGTGCAGGACTGATCAACAGCTACAGGAAACGTTTAGCTGCAGTTATTGCTGCACAGGGGGTTCACACCAGATACTGAAAGCAAAGGCTCACATACTTTTGCCACTCACTAATATGTAATATTGGATCATTTCCCTCAATAAATAAATGACCAAGTATAATATTTTTGTCTCATTTGTTTAACTGGGTTCTCTTTATGTACTTTTAGGACTTGTGTGAAAATCTGATGATATTTTAGGTCATATGCAGAAATATAGAAAATTCTAAAGGGTTCACAAACTTTCAAGCACCACTGTGTGTGTGTGTGTGTTTCTCTAAAATAGGAGTAGACATTCATAAAATAATATAACAAAAAGTATGATTTTCAGCCCATGTATTGAGTGACAGACATTCATCTCTCTCTGTGTGCATGAATCTTGTATTATAGATGGCACAGAACCATCACACATGCACAATGAAAATGATGAGAATTACTTCCGTGGGTATGAGTGGTGGCTGATGAAAGAGGCCAAGAAGAGGAACCCAAACATCATACTGATTGGTAGGATTACATTTCCTCTGTTAGTTCTTCCACATCATGGTTTAACATGTCGTGCATTCAGACATGCTAGTCTGATAATCAAGACTAAATGCTAGCATATACAGAACAAAAGAAATGTGCACAGATGTCACATATAGTAAGCAGGTCTTGAAATGAACACCCTTTCCATGAAAAACACTGGTAGAATTTGACCCTTGCAGGTAGATTAATTAATTTAGCAAAAGTGTGAATTGTGATTTAAAATGCACAGAAGCCTAGTTTTTCTACTTTTGTTATAAAAATTGAGTTCCTTTTGATTTTGAAAATTCGAAAGTTTTTATTCCTCATCTATAGAGGCTTTGATTATTTGACAGCAGATATTTGTTGTTTAAGGTCTACCCTGGGCATTCCCAGGATGGATTGGTAATGGGACCAACTGGCCATACACCTATCCAGACATTACCGCCAACTACGTCTTGTCTTGGGTGACTGGAGCCAAAAAGCATCATAACCTCAGTATTGATTATATAGGGGTATGTTGTCATGTTGTTTCTCTAAAATTAAGTTAAAACAAATTCTATTGTAACTTTAAACATTTGTTTTTAGATATGGAATGAAAGGGATTTTGATGCAAAGTACATCACGGTAAGATAACAGCGGATATTTTATATTCTTTCAAATAATGAGTCACGTGAGAACTTGCTGAACTTAGACATAGTGGAAACTTATTCCCATAGTATGCATGTTGGGATCTTTCAGGTGCTTCGAGACACATTAGACAGAGCTGGTTTACAAAACGTAGGAATTATAGCAGCAGATGGGAACTGGGACATTTCAAGTGCTATGCTTGTGGATCCTTATCTTAATGATGCTGTTGAAATAATTGGGTAAGAAACAAAGTTAAATTACTGCTAACAAAGTGTTAATTAAAGTGTAATTAAAATTTACATCTTCAGCATTGATCAGACACCCTTATACAAAGTGATTTAAAACTGAGCTGTGGTTAGGCTGAAGGTTAAGCCAGGATTGATTTCCCAACCTTCCAATTAGTACTTCAGAGCCTTAACCGTTAAAAACATCTATCCCCTAATTATATCTAAGTAATCGGAAAACTTGTTCATCTACCCATTGCACATAAACAGTTTCGTAAAGTAGCATCGGTCGCTATTATTAGTGAAAAAAACAAAGTACAGTGACAGGGACATTCGTGGCACAACAGTGAACACCCTGGACTTTTGACCAGATGCTGACCACTGAAAGTTAAATAAAGAATAAGCAGAATATAAACTGAAAAATATAGAATGCCTAAGACTTTTGCGCAGGACTGTATATTTAGACTGCGTGAGTTTAATTTCCAGCTGAACTATTAGTTCATAAACAACTTGATGTTTTGGTAGAGTTCACTACCCTGGAACCATGACTGTGAAGGAAGCTCTTCTTACAGAGAAAAAGCTCTGGTCTTCTGAAGATTACAGCACGTATAATAATGAAATTGGTGCAGGATGCTGGGCTCGTATTCTTAACCAGAACTACGTTAATGGCAGGATGACCTCGTGAGTAAGATGCTCTCTTATATCTCCTGCTCTGTTTACTTTCACATTAGTTAATTACTGTCTTTTAATAAACTAGGACCATTTCCTGGAATCTGATAGCAAGTTATTATGAAGATTTGTCTTTTGGCCGAGATGGTTTGATGACTGCAGAAGAGCCTTGGAGTGGAAATTATGTAGTGGAAACACCAATCTGGATAACTGGTAAAAAGCATTTACATACACTTTAGCAATCTGTTAATGGGAATTCTTTGTACATTTGAATCGTGCTCTCCTGTTTCCTGCTATAATATATAAAATGCTTTAATCCCCACTAGCTGAACTCCCCTAAAACGCTATTCACCACTATCATGCATTTCTCACTTCTCTCCTATTACCGCGTAACCTTGACTTTATTTATATTTGGTGGGTAATTAAAATGTAGTGTTAGAAGAACTGTATATGAATAAATTACACCTTGTTAATGCTCTACCTGTGTATATGGTTGGGTTGGTCATACCACTTGACATTTATGGCCTTTAAAATGCAAATTTGCCCGTATAGAATTTTCTTGCTGATGCATTGAAAATGTTTACATGTGCAAGACATTGATTTGTATGTATTTTAAAGTAATGAGGAACTAATTAATGCAGTGTTACTGACCCACTTTATTCACAAAGACAAGGAAGCACCGCAGAATTTTTGAGAGCAATCAAAATATACTCTCTCTCTCTCAAATGTCCAAAATACGATTGATTTCTGTGTATAGTAATAAAATAAATACTTGTTTGTTCTGTAGCGCACACTACTCAGTTTGTACAGCCTGGTTGGATGTATCTCCAGACTGTAGGACATCTCACATATGGTGGCAGTTACGTAGCATTAACAGATGGCCAAGGAAACCTCACAATCATTATAGAAACCATGGTGGGTGATTTTCTGTTGGTATGCTGAGAAGTACTGAGTGGCCATAGTGAGAAACTGTAAAGGTTTGTCCTTTCTGTCCTCTTACACAGACTCACAATCATTCGGAGTGCATTCGACCTTCACTGCCACCTTTTAACGTGTCAGCTCAGAAGGCAACATTTCAGCTCAAAGGTTCCTTTGTAGGTGCAGCATCCATGTAACATTAACACATGCTTACTTGCTATGCACTGTATTGTTAATGGCTCCCTTGGTAAAGAAGGCTTAAAGGGCTATGAAACCGTGACTTTGTGGTTAATTAGCTAGGTGAAATACTGAAAATATAGGAAGCATTCTAAACCTTAATTGGAGTTCATTCATCCTAATAACAACTCTTTATTAAAATAGATTTTTAGTACAATCATATGTGACAGGAACTGTCACTAACAGAAATTCACATTAATAAACCGTAACTGTTGCTGCAGGGTCCGCCATAGCACACTGAGGGAGGGGATCATCCCTGCCACCACAACAGAGTGCCCTGTCAGACAAGGCTCGGTTACGCAGGACCCTAATGGGACCATTACCTACAATAGCAGGGTTGAAAAGGGGGAAAAATGTAACTGAAGAATGCCCCCTTTTGTATTTGACAGCACAGCAGTCTTCCTGTATGGCTTCCTGTAGTGCTCCGCTATAAATAAAATTACAGACTTTAAATTCCCATAGTTATTAACTGACATGTGGAGAATAATAGAAAATACACTTAGGAAATGAGACCAAAATGTGTTGAGTTTTTAAAATAAGGCATTGGCTACAAAAGTATCTACACACCTGAATATACCAATTGTTAAAATTATTAAAAAGTTTAAAACAAATGCCTGCAACAATTCTGCCTGGAAGAGCCTCGAATGAGGAGGATGTTTAGGCAAACTAGGACTACAAAGACATTTTTCCTATCCATTTATACCCACATTTACTAAGAATCCCATAAATTCGAGGTTACTACCGAATGTTTCATTTGATGTCCATGGTTTCTTTTTTCAGATTTCAACCACTGAGCTCCAGCTGTGGCACTCAAAACTTGATTATGAAACCAAAAAAGATATACTTTTCAAGAAAATTGATCCAATAAAGGTGAAATTCTGGCTATTCTTATCCCAAATGAGTGTACCGTACAGTGTAATTGTCAATGTAAATAGCACAACCTTTAATCACTGTATGTCTGTACAGATTTCTAATGGATATTTTAGTCTGAGCTTGGACGTTGATGAAGTGTATACAATCACAACACTCACCAGTGGACATAAAGGGCTCTACCCAGATCCTCCCATATCTGCACCCTTCCCCACAAGATACTTTGATGACTTTGATGTCCGTAAGTCAACTCTGTATGCACTATCAAGTAGTTTCGTTCAGCTACCTTTAGCATCGATTAAGTTCTAATGTGTATATAATGCATGAATCAGCATGCATGAAACAGATGCGGCATGTAAACTTAGACACATTGTGTCAACAAATTAAACCCAAAACACATAAAAACTTGCGAAACAAACAATAATGATTGATGACCTCCAAAGGTTAATCTAATATATTGTTTGTCATTTATAAAAGACATTTTAGCCATAAAGGTCACTGAATATCCAATAGCTGTAGGTCAAGACTGTATAATTTTGCCATGACATCACTGACAAGACATCTGGAAGATAATACAAGTTCAACCATTTTCTTCTGATGCTCAGGTAACCCTCCCTTCTCTGAGGCTCCATATTTTGCCGATCAGACTGGAGTGTTTGAGTACTTCACGAACCTTACGGATCCAGGGCCGCATATCTACACCTTTCGTCAGGTGGTCAAAGATCACCCAGTGACCTGGGCTGCTGATGCTGACCAGACCATCAGTGTCATTGGTGATCACAGCTGGTGAGTTTATCAAACATTCGGCGTTACGAATATCTACACAGTTCATCACATTAAAGCATCAGGCTTTTCTTGGTTTCTCAAACACCAGACTCTCCTGGTTTGTCCCGTGTGCCAGACCCTTATAATGTAACTCCGTAACCAAAAGCTCTCATCATTCTAGAGGTGGTATGCAAAACTGAGAAGCTCCTGTCAACCGAGCTTAACTTGTATACTGCCTCTAGTGAGTTGCCTTCACCATGTCTGGAAAAGAACCAGGTCTGGTGCAGGAGAGACCAAGGAAATTGTGCCTGAAGGTTCACTGAGTGTAAGTTATGGGGTTTATTTATTAAAAATTATATTATTTGTTAGGCTTAAAAACAACATGAAATATTGGACCATGACCCAGCCTAAACAAATCATTAAATGGTAGTACTGCCAGATCACCCATGCCAGATTTGAGTCATTGTCTTCCATTCTTCCAGGCAAAACCTGACTGTGGCCTGTGATGTCTACATTGAGTCAGAGGATGGAGGTGTTTTCATAGCAGCCAGGGTGGATCAAGGTGGGGAATCAGTCCGAAAGGCCATGGGAGTCTTTTACTGGGTTTTTGCCAATGGTACCTACAAGGTGACCAACGATATAGGTGAGTGATCATCCCTTCCTGTCTCCCATTTCTGAAAAGCAATTTGTCTGTAGTCTGAAAATGGATTAAGTATGCTTTCATCTTAAGGTGGAGAGAAAGTTCTTGCTGAAGGATTGTCAGGTACCCAATCGGGCAAATGGCACACACTGTCTCTCACTGTACAGGTAAATCCTTTTAAGGGTCTTAAGAACTTTTTATGTCATGTCATACACACAGGATACTATTTGGTAAAGTAATGCGCTAGCCAACTGCTGTTAAGTTTGTCATGTAAAGGCTACTAATTCATGATATTTCCATGGAAGGTCTCGTTTCATGAATTCTGCTACTATAAAATTGCATGCATTATTTTGATGATTTTAGGTACGTATTTTGCGTTGTTTTGTTTTCGTACAGAATAAGTTTTGCATGTGAAGGTGAATTAATGCAGTTAATACTGGAACATTAAGCCACATAAAGAATCATGTTAGTATTTTTACAGACTGTGATGATTATGCCATATTTACCTACTATAAAAAGTGAAATGATGGCCTAAACTCATTTTTAGTTCCTTAGTATTAACATTACTAGCGTAACTCATGTACATGGTTTGACCAAGTAAACTACTAATTATCAAGCCCAATTTTGTTGACACAAAACCTGCAAGCAGTTATAAAATCAGTAGGTCTTTATTGAAGAGATGCAAGTTATAACACTACAGCACAGCTTGTGAATATGATATTTAACCAGGAATTGTCTAATGATTCGTATGTGTATAATAGTAGCTCACAATAATTAGATGTGATCTGACTTTTTCTGTTTGCAATCATATTGATATTGATTGACAATGATGTATTCACAGTACCCACGGAAGCAAGGAAGGGTGAAATGTCGCAAGTGTGATGGCAATCACTGTGTTAACTTGCATTACCAGTGTTCTCAGCAATAATAATAATAATAATAATAATAATAATAATAACACAATCTAGTCTCAGGTCAGGAATGACACCTACACTAATACTCTATACAGGGATGGCTCACATAACGTCTGATTGTATATACATAAGCATAACAATACTGGACTGCAGCTTCTTTAATACTTTACTTTGTTTTGCTATCTGAGTATTGGAAGCTATGTATTTCACATATTGTAGTGTTGTGTGGTGTCAGAATAAAAGCTCCATGCAAAAACATTTCCCTTTAAAGTTACGATATTGGCTTCTCGAGGGAAAGTTTCATACTTTTACATTATTACAAATTTCATGTAGGGTAAAAAGTTCTACTTAAATTAAATTAGAATAATGTGGTTACATATTAAATGAATACCAAGGGTATCTCATTTGAAAAGATCCTCAATTTAAACATCAATTATCAAAACAAGCAGCCTGACTCACGCTCACTAACAACAAATGTCTGCAGTTTGGAGGTATTTTACTGTATTATAAATAAAGTATTACTAACATTGTTTTTGTAATACTTCATTCTTTTTTTAATTTTTATGAATGTTCTTGTTTTCACTTTAATGTTTTTTGCTATAGCATGGTGTTTGCTATAGCATGGTGTTAAACGCAGTGAGGTATAAAGAATTTTAATTAAAAGTTTAGAAAAGCACTAATCGGATCGGTACCAGCTGATACCCAGAGTTCAGGTATTGGAATGGGTGTCAGAAAAGAAAAACTAGAATTGGTGAATCTGTACTTTTGTTCACATTTGAAATCACACTAATATGTATTAATGGACACCTGCAGACAACTTTTTTACAGGATTTACATCACTTCGAGAGCTTTTCCCTCTAAAGTATTGGTCTTTATTTTAATAGGGTAATTACGCTTCTGGGATGCTGAATGGATATCCTCTCTGGACCAATGCTGTGGTTCTGCAGCCACTGAACGGATGGGCTGCGATCGGAACACACTCGTTTGAATATGCACAATTTGATAACTTTTTGTTGGATGCAGTTGATTTTTAAATGGACACTTGAACTACACCTATGTGAAAATGAGAACACTCTTGTTTTTGTTAACTTCTGGGTTTGAGGGAAATGTCCACTAAATGCCAAATGGGCTTTAGTGTATTTTTGTGTGTGTGTGTGTGTGTGTGTGTGTGTGTGTGTGTGTGTGTGTGTGTGTGTGCAACTGGCTGTGCTGGATGTGTCTGATTTACCACTGTACTTAATTACACAACGACCAGCCAAAGCCCTTTTTATGCAGAAAAACCTGGTTAATTCCCTTTACCGGTAATGATCTGACTTTGCATCATTCACTTATGCAGGCTTCACAAGGTAATTTACCAAGCTGCAGTAGAAAGACTACACACTGTGAATAGGGTGAAATTTACATTATTGTGCTTACTGTTATTTAATGTATTTACATGATAAGGTAGTTATTGCTCGAGTGTCACAGATTTAAATCTGTAAAGTCTGATTTTTTTTTTATAAATGCTGCATTTCCACATTGAATTGATTGAACAATAGTGCAATTAATGAATAAATGATTTGACAATTACCATGTCAATGGAAGATGTTTTTACAGGTAACGTGCAAATTATTTTGTATAAGTGACGCTTTTAAAATAAACATTTCACAATATTGTAAGGGTTTTTGTGTGTACACATTATTACAATACCATTCTGTTGTTTGTTTATTAGTTGTGTTGTTGCATCAGCATCAATGGCTAGTGCTTGTTTCTGAGGGAGGGGAGAACCAATTGGAAATTTTTACATGGTGGTGCAAAAGTGACCCTCCCTAGTTCTGCAAAGGACAAGCACCCTGTTCAGGGTACAAGCTCAACTGCGCCATGTGGATTTAGGGATACTGACATGGTTTACCATTTACAGTTACAGCATTTAGCAGATACCTTTTTCCAGACCAGCATAACAACGGAAGTGCATAGCCAAAAAATGTAGGCACAGTTTATAACATGCTAAACTACCTATAAGCTGATATGCTAGCTATAAGCTTCAATTACAAGTGTCTGTTTGCTACATTCGAATATGAACTACAGTGCAAAAAAACTAAGCAAACTTCATACACCAAACTAGTAATGGCTAATCGACAACATTTGGTTTGTTTGTTTAAAATGTGTCTACTTGATTTTTGAACATCCTGTTCCTTTCACACGCTTCGCGTCCAGTTTGCTTAGTAACGGCAAACATGGCGAGTAAACAACAGGACTTTCCGCGGGCTAAACGGGTTTTTATCAATAACATAGATTCGTATTCATCTAAAAACATCGCGAAGGTAAAAATAAGGTGCAGTTTGACTGTTTATGTGTTGTTTATTTACTGTTGAAATGAGTGTTTCACTTCTTTATTTCGTTTCCTCAGTACCTAAGTACCTGTGCTGTAGGACAGTCTCTCATAGAAACTACAGAAGATGAAGATGAGAAAGTTGCTGATGTTTTACTTCAGAACAGGTTTCAAATAGTCGGAACTGTTAGGAATAAAGATGAGAAGCTGAAAAGGTTCACACTGGAACAATATTCGGTAAGTTGTCACTTAAAACGGGTCCGTTTCATAGAATACGGACTGAAATGCTCCTTGTGAAGAGTCACCTTCAGTGGGACGACGAACCAGCGGTCTTGCATGGATTAAGGTTGCTGTACAAAAAAACAACAACCAAAATATCGTGCGTCCTCTTATATGCACTCCTACATAATATTCGTTGTACACAACTATTATTAAGAATACAACTTAAATATCTATTACTTTTAAGATTTGACTTTTATCAGCCTATTATGGGTATCTTAATTGTAAACAGTTCTTTTCATTTAAGTATATATGCTATATATCAGTAAAATTATAAAGGCCAATATTTACTGCACGACATTGCACTCAACAAAAATAAATATGTTGTCAGATACCAGATACCATCATTAAAACTTGACCAATACATGTTACTTGGAACATTGGAACTATACAGTGAAAAGTGATTTCAGTTATGTATGCTTAGCGTAGTATATGGTATTTCAGAAATGAATGGGGGCACTCAGGTGATGCAGTGGTCTAACCCTATCTTAGACCACTTCAGAGCTTTTCCTGGGCCGGGTGTCACATGCAGATATGATTGGCTTAGTCTGAGGGAGGGGAGGCCAGCTGAGGGATAATCTGTTTCCAAGTCCTGCGATGAACCTGTGTTCCATCCAGAGCATTCCTGTGTCTGTGCCCTGTGTCTTCCTGGAATAGGTGCCACAGAACCATAACCCTGACCAGTGTGTTAGAAATATGAAAATAAATCAATGTTTTAGAAAATGTACTGTTCCTGGGATGGTCTCATGTCATGTACCTTTTAGTTACTTGAGTCTGAATGTTAAAGGTTTTCTGGCAACCAAGTGTGATCAGATCCAAATGACTATGTTGGTAACTCCTTCACATCTATATCACTGGAATTGCAAGTATTATTGCAAATGTAAATGTAATTGTAAATGCAATTAGGTGATGTAGATGTCATGTTATACATTCAATTCAATTCAGGCCTTAAACCGATCTGAGCTTCTAAAACAGCTGATGGATTGTGATATTATTGTGTATAATATCTCAGAGGATGCTGAAGCGATTGATGAAGCAACATGGGCCATTTCAGGTAACACATCCATTTCCACCATAGACATTATTAGGAGCCTGTATGGATTTATACCCCTATGAACTTCTATTCATTCTCTTACTGCAGGGCTCCACAGTGAAATCAAGTACTTCCGCTCTCCCAAGATGTTCATATTGGTGTCAACGTTATTGACATGGGCGAACACTAAGCCTGCTGATCCTGTGAGTGCTGTCCCTAACAGATACTTTTAACCACATTTAGACTATGTATTAAGTAACAGTAATTCCTCACTTTTTATTAGGATGATCCTGATACGCCAGTAACGGAGGAAGATTACACACGAAAGAGGCCACATCCAAATTTCAAAGCACATGCCAGTGCAGAAAAACTTGTCTTGAAGTTGGGAAAAACGGTTAGATATTAGACAAATTTTTAATTTTAGTTACAGTTTTGGGTATTTTTCAGTTGTTATCCTAATTCATATCTTCCATCAGAAAAAATCCCAGCTTGCAACTTATGTCATAGCTGCAGGGCTGCAGTATGGCATGGGCGAGGGAATTTTCCATTTTTTCTTTAAGGTATTGTAACATGGATGTTTTTTTGTTCTTTCGCATTTCTCACCTTAATTCACAATATGGTTTGGATTTCTGTACTTCTGAAGGGTAAGACCAGGCCTATTCAGCAAGGGGCAGGTCTGGCAATATATATATATATATATATAAAACACACAGGGCAAGCTTTCTTTAGATTCTTTCTTTACTATTTAAAATGTGAACTAAGGGTTTGAGCATGCAATTGACTATGTACTCTCACCAGAGACTGGATACACTGGTAGAGCAATACTGGTAGAACACAACTCCGGTTCATATTCTGCCTCTGCCAGTCTGAGCTTTAAGTTGAGTATTGAGTTTGCGATTAGTCACGCTGTTTCCTGGGTCTGTCACAGGGATAAGGGGTATGGGAAAAGAAGTGTCTGGTGAAGGATGGGGCTGGGAAGGACTGAAGATCTGGTAGACCAGGGATGTATATCTTCATTAGTTTTGCCGTACCGTGTCCCATCAGAATTAATAGTATTATTATTCCTACAATAGATTGGTGCCTTATCTAGGGTTGTTCTTGCCTTTTGCCCTGTGTTGCCAGCTAGGCACTGGCTCTCCCACAACCCTGTCCAGGGTTAAGTGGATAAGAAAGTGAATGAATGAGTGAATATTATTATTTTTGGGGCTGTGGATTGCTTCTTAAAAAGGCCTAGTTCAGAACTGACCAGGTGTAATGGAGCAGTAATATCAATAATGGGATTGGATAACACTGGGTTCTAAACTGTCACTTGTCTTGCTCTTACTATGGTATGATACTGAATGCTTTTTTTATACTTTTCACAGGCATCTTGGCTTGGTGAAGTGAGCACCATTCCCATTTTGGATCCAGGCACTAATATCATTCCTACCATCCATGTCAATGATCTAGCAAGGTTAGGGTAATTGATATATTAAATATATAATTTGAACACACTGTTGGCTTACACTCTGACTCAGTAATGTAATTTATATACTTTTTATCCAGTGTGGTGCAAAATGTAATTGATCACAAACCCAGAGTACATTACTTCATTGCTGTGGATGATTCCCACCATAGATTGGAAGATATTGTGAAGGTAAGGTCTCAGTCTTTTGCAAAGTCTTTTGAAAACACTGTCAAGTCACTAATGTATTCTGACAACTTTATCCTCTGTCCTCCAGGCAATTGCATATGAACTGGGTCCTGGACAAGTTGAGAAAGTCCATAAAGACAGTGCATGTCTCACAAAGGAACTGGCGGTACATCTGTTTAGACTTTCATTTTCATTGCTTGTTATTTGTTAGGCTTTCTTTAAACTGTACAACATGTAATATTTCATAAATTAAACATTGTTAAAGAACTTACTGTGTTGCTATTTCCCAAAGCGAGCTGAGCTAGATAGCCTGGGTATAAACCTCTGTATCGAGCCAATTATTTTGAGGAAACGACTGAATGTGAGTTGGTTGTGTGAATCTGGAATTGTCGACAACATCACTCGTGTTGTGGAGGAGTACAAAGAAACCAGACGACTTCTAGTGAGTATTTAATTTGGTGTGTATTAGACCACTTTCATTTTTAACTAACCAAAGCAAGTCTTTATTCGGCTGGGATTAGATTTACATATAACAGAGCAATGTACTGTAACTGTAATAATAATAATACATTACATTTATATAGTGCCTTTCACAAAACCCAAGGTCGCTTTACATTAATAGCAATTACACAGAAGAATATTGAAAATGCTGAGAGAAAAGATGAGTTTTTAATTGAGTTTTAAACAGAGAGAGAGAGGTGATAGAGCGCAGAGAAAGAGGGAGCGAGTTCCAGAGCAGGGGGGCAGCCACACTTAAAGCTCTGCCTCCCATTGTGGAGAGCCTAAACCTGCGGGTGACCAGTAGACAGGAATCGGATGACCGTAAAGTGCTGGAGGGAGTGTAGTGATCGAGCAGACCAGACAAATATGCAGGGCTTAAGCCATGCAATGATTTAAATGTTAGCAATAGGATTTTATATTTGATGCGTTGATGGATGGGCAACCAGTGAAGTTTCTCAAGTACAGGAGTGATGTGTTCACTTTTCCTTGTTGATGTTAAAATCCTTGCAGCAGCATTTTGAATAAGCTGTAACGGTCGGAGAGTTTTAGATGGGAGGCCATAAAGGAGGGAGTTACAGTAGTCAAGCCAAGAGACCACAAAGGCATGGACAAGTGCCTCAGCGGCCTTAGGGGATAGCAGCGGACGGACACGTGCAATATTGCGTAAATGGAAAAAGGCCAACTTCGAGAGAGATCGTATGTGAGGCTCAAAAGGCAGAAGAGGATAAAAAAGGACACCAAGATTACGAGCAGAGACAGAAGGAAGAACCGAACATCACCAATAGGGAGAACAGGGTTAGAAAGAGATGATAGAGCGGATTTTGTGCCAGTAAAGAGGAGTTCTGTTTTCTGGGTATTTAGGAGAAGATAGTTTGCCCGAAGCCAGGAATGTAGATCATTAAGACACCTAGTGAGACAGTCTGGGGGAAAGGAATCAGATGGCTTAAGACTGACATAGACTTGAGTGTCATCGACATAGCAGTGAAAGCTCAATCCATAATGGTGGAAAATGTCACCAAGGGGAGTGATGTAGACAGTGAACAATAGCGGCCCAAGAACTGAACCCTGGGGAACACCCTGACGGATGGGAACAGAGTCAGATACATGGCTCCCTATACAAACAAAATGGCGCCTATCGGTCAAATATGATGTGAACCAGGATAGTACTGAGCCAGAAAGTCCAATGTTAGAAAGTCTAGACGGAAGTAAGTTGTGGTTTACAGTATCAAAAGCAGCAGTAAGATCAAGCAGAAGAAGAAGATGGGATGGAAGTTACCAAGAACAGAACTATCAAGGTTAGGCTTTTTAATAAGAGGAGTAACAGCAGCTAGCTTCCACAAGGAAGGAACACATCCAGTAGAGAGTGACAGGTTGACGAGATGACAGATAGGCTCAGATACAGAAGATGCACAGGACTGTAAGAGAGAGGTGGAAACTGGGTCAAGTGTTGAGGTAGTAGACCTAGAATTAGTAATGATTTTGGAAATGACAATTGAATCGACAGAACTGTAATTGGAGTTTGTCTGTGATTTTAGTTATATCAAAATTTGTCTGTAAAGTTTTAAATACTGTGCATTCCTGTCCCTGTAATGACTGGAGTTTCTATTACCTACTGTAAAATAACCGTTTGAAATAATCCCAATTGATATACATCCTGTCAATTGACCTGTCTCCAGAGATTCATATGGGAAAAGCTTCACTGCACTTTGTAGTTGGTGTAGAGAAAGCTCTTTTGTATCGTCTCCATAACCAAACAATTCAAAACCAAGTAACTGGCGAGTTTAAAATCGAAGTAATATCTTATATATTACATTCTAAAGTGTTTGTTAATTAATGCAATTAAACTGTAACTGTTTTTACTGTAGCCAATCAAGATTTGTCTTCTTGGCCCTCCTGCTGTTGGGAAGAGTTCAGTGGCAGAACGACTGTGTGAACATTATAAACTCCATCATATTACAATCAACGAGACTGTAGAAGAAAAAATAAAACATCTGGTCAGTATCATTAATAGAAAGCTGTCAGATAAAGCATGCTGTCTTTCCAAACTGTTTACTCACAAAATAATCTACATTTTAAATGTGCTTTTACTTTGGTGTGTTGTCAATTCAGGATTTATTTTATAATATAATTGGATCTATAATATGTAATTTTTTGCATCAGGAGAAAATGCTCCAAAGAAGTGGAGAAGATAATGAGACAGAGGAAGTGTTACACAAAGCTCAGGATCTGCTTGAGTCTCTGAAGGGCAGACTTTCTCAGAATGAAGGTGTCTTCTGTTTCAAATAATTGATAATGATATCGAAAATAATGAAGTTCATTGACAAAAAAAGACATGATAAAAAGACAACTTAAAAATCAACCGGTAACTTGATTTTACAGATCAACCTGATGACCGGACTGTTATGAACATCATTAGAGAAAAGCTTCTCTCAAAGTCCTGTAGAAATCACGGGTTTGTTTTGGATGGTTACCCCACCACGTATGAGCAAGCTAAAGAATTGTTCTATGGTGAGTCATTTGTGTCATTACAGGTAGCTATTAGGTAGAGCATTTACAAATTGTCCACCATATAAATTTGTACTTTTCAGATAAGGATATGGAACCGTTGAATACACGATTCAAACTGCAACCGTATAACAAAGTTATAATACCAGGTCAGTATTTTTAAATATTTCTTTTCATTTCTAAATGCTGATATATAAATTTATACGAGAGGTGCTCAGGTGGCTCCGCCGTCTAAGATGCCAGCCACTACCATGGTAACTCACAATTGAGGCCTGGTGGTGCCTTCTGACCAGGTGATGCAGGCTGGAAGAAAAGCCGGGAGTGGGAATTAACCCATGGTGATGCAACAATGACCCATATCCA
>JAJAGP010007194.1:0-15167 GCA_025084515.1 Ancistrus triradiatus | reverse complement strand
GGTTTGGACATGTGCAGAGGAGGGATAGTGGATATATTGGTAGGAGGATGTTGGAGATGGAGCTGCCAGGCAAGAGACGGAGAGGAAGACCAAAGAGGAGTTATTTGGTTGTGGTAAATGAAGATATGCAGGGAGTTGGGGTGAGAGTAGAGGACGTGGAGGACAGGGTGAGGTGGAAACGTTTAACTCGCTGTGGTGAGCCCTGATAAAGGGAGAAGCCGAAAGAAGGAGAAGAAGAAGCAGATTGTTGATGCAGTGCCGTCTGAGGGAGCAGAGATCACCCCTCATCAGTTTAGGCTTGTGCCCTTACCCTTTACGTACTGAAATTCCTCTCGATTTCTCGAATCGTTTAATGATATTATGCACTGTAGAGGGACAAATATGTAAATCCTTTCTAATCTTTCTTTGTCAACATTTGTTTTTAAACATTTCAATAATTGTGTTGACAAACTGGAAATTCTCTGCCCATCTGTTCTAAAGGAATAGCCTCAACTCTTCTGGGAAGGCTTTTGACTAAAGTAATCACAGAAAATCACTTTCATTCAGCCACAGTAGTGGTAGTCATGCCAGGAATCAATGCAGGCTGATGAGACCTGACTTTGCAGTTGGCAATCCCAAAGGGGTTGGATGGAGGCACTAAATGGGCGAGACCAGAAACGGGATTAAGATATGGTGCCATAGATTAGACTCTGGTTTGCAGGCAAACTCTGTTTTCAATCACAGGATACAGGGAACTTGTGCTACTGAAGCTTGGACCTCGGACAAAAAACATTGCTGCTTAGAGAAGCCCAACTCTTCCTTGATGACATCCCAATAGATTTAGCTACAATAATAACAGAAAACCACTTTCATACAGCTACAGTAGTGACAGTGAGGTCAGGTATCAATGCAGACTGATAAGACCTGTTTTGCAGTTGGCGATCCCAAGGGCGTTAGATGAAGTTGAGGTCCGGGCTCTGTGCAGACCAGTCAAGTTTATTCAGTCATGAATATTTAGTGGGGCACTGAGGTGGCGTCATGGGTTTGAACCAGATTTGAAGATCTGTTGTGTTCTCAATTACGTTGTTGTTATTGGAAACCAGGGGAAACTGGGGCAAGGCTGGTTTACTCTGTTTACACACCCTCCCATTTGGTCTTTTTTTTTCCTTTGCAAGTCTGTCCAATAGATTTGGGAAACCACAGGGAATTGCTCATATTCAGCCTCAAGAGCTCAGAACTCTTCGCAGGCCAGACAAGTTCTTCCACATCAAACATTCAGTGAGTCAGGACAAATAATAATAAGGTGGTGCTTAGGGGGGTCATGACTTGTCTTTTAGATGGGTTTAAAGCTTATTCTACTGTCAGGGTTGCATAGAATATTAAAAAAGAATTCATCATGTATATAAAGAAGGCTTTGATAATTATAGGGTTTACTTCTCCCCACAAAATGACACAATATATGAAGGAATCAGGATGTATGAAACAGTTGCTGAATCTAAACAGTTTTTATTATGAATACCGCAATGTATTAAAAACAAAAAAGACATATACCCTTTTAGGCAAATGGAAAGCCACACCTCCAGTGTTTTAATCTTTGCTCCGAACCCGTCTCTCTTGACTGGATTGTTACTGCAACTGTATTGTTTTGGCGCCTCGAACATCTGAGCCTTTGGCTTCACTGGTGCTACTGATTAATCCGACAACTGTACGCTCATACGGTCTTGCTACTCCAAAACATGTTTTCTGTCCAGCAGATGGACTAAGATGGTGGAGTTGCCAAGAGCGGCTTGATAAACTTTGCGTTTGCCTTTTGTTCTGCGTCAGATTTTTTAAAACCAAAAAACTTCCAAACTGCAGACACAGCTCCTTTCTTGGGCGCAAGTTCTTCTTTCGCATCTCCGCTCTCACTCTTGATCCTCCATCTCCATCTCCCAGCTGACAACAGACTGTTATGGTATTCTATGCTATGCTACCTGGCTAGCTAGCGAGCTGTATCCAGTATGCTGCTTGGCGATGTCAGTATAGGAAAAATTCATATGGAAAATTAAAACCAGTATTCTGGATGAACTGGTATTCTGCCCAGCACTACAATATATGTACTACAAGGTATGATGTCAGAGGACATGATGTCACTTGGGCCTGATTTGTGCTTTCAATGACTGTTTACATGGGACCTGATCTGGAAAACTTTACAGGATTTGGACCTGGAAGACCTGGCAATCTGGTACATGGCTGATTTACCCTATTTCCATTAGTCTTTTCTATGAAAGGCTTCCAGAGGGAGTTGCAGTTACTGTTCCAGTGTATCTCAAAGGTTTTGAATGGGGTTGAGGTCAGGACACGCAGGCCAGACAAGTTCTTTCAGACCAAAATAGAAATTGCATTAAGCCCTAGTGTCAATGATGGTCTACAACCAAACCTTAGGAACTGGAGTCATGGCTGATTTACCACTTCACATTCACATATTATATGTTCCCATCAGCATTTATGTTTCCAACACAGACAAGATCTGAATGTTTATTCCACATTGTAATCTTAGGGTCCTTATTTGCTTGTTTGCTCAGCTCTTTGGTGTGAATTTCACCATCTCTCCTTAGAAGCTTACGTTACATTTAGCCTGGCAGTGCTGGCATCCTGTCTGTCATACTGTGACTGAAGCTGAACCAGCTCCTGCTTCACCAGGTTTCCTCAAAACAACTCTCTAAATGGAATGCTTGATCATCAAGGTCAGTTTAGCACAGCAGACCGCTTCGCTTTCAAACAGGTATTAAAGAATGTCATTATCACTTTTTTCTGTTACATCCTTTGGGATGATTCACCCAGGTACAAATATCCGCAACTGATGCTCAACTGAAAAGATCGGAAAATATGGCAGATATGTCTTCTACTTCTAATGAGATTACCGGTTAACTTTATTTGATTTTAAATGTACAAAATACTTCAGTGAATTATGAATCAGTTGCCTTTTATTGAGCATAAAATTCTAACTATTGGCAGACAGATTCAATTTAATAACACATTTAGTTTTCTCATTTGTTAAGGAAATCCATTCCTGCATTTCAGGCCTGCAGCACATTCCAAAGAAGTTGGGACAGAAAAAGCATTTACCACTTTGTAATGTCGTAATTCCTTCTCACCACACTTAAAATAAGTTTTGGTGCAGAGGATACCAAGTGATTTTGTGTTTCAGGTGTTATTTTGTCTCATTCTTTCGTCAAACGTCTTAAGATGTGTAATAGTATGGGGTCGTCGTCATCGCAATTCAAAATTCTCCACAGATTCTCCATTGGGTACAGATCAGGCCAGTCCGGTACCTGTACCCTCTTCTTCTACAGCCATGCCTTTGTAAGGTGTGCAGCATGTGGTTTTGCATTGTCTTGTTGAAAAATGCATGGACATCCCTGTGAAAGATGTCGTCTTGAAGGCAGCTTATGTTGCTCTAAAATCTGTGTTTTCTGCATTAATGCTGCATCACAGAAGAGTAAATGACCTTTACAAAGGGCCCTGATCCGACCCCATACCATGACAGAGCCTGGCTTTTGGACTTGGATGGTCCTTTTTCGTCTTTGGTCCGGCACACGGCCTCAATTTCTTCCAAAAAGGAATTTAATGTGGAGGATCTTGACTGGTCCTAACCTCAGCCCCATGCACCGTTCCATTGTTTCAAACAGACTTTTAATAAACAAATAAAGAAATCTGGGTGTTTACTGAAGATCTAAGTTGTTTTCTAAGTGGATGACTTTGATGGTAACGGTGCAGCTCATGATGAAGTGCTGACACTGATTTATGGATCTCACCCGCTCTGTTTGTACTCTGAATTAGTTCTTGATTTCCATTGCCGCTGCAGCTCGCGTCCCTATGGGACGAACCACAAATAGATTCCTTTACTACTAATCATCAGTAGATTGCTTCCAGGACCTGCTTTGTGTCCAAATTGTGTTTCTGATGCCTCTTTCAAAATGAATTGATTCAGAAAGTCAATTTTTTACAACGGACGAAAAACAAAGAACAAAATTAATTTTATACTAATGGCAAGGCAGTGGTGGTTATTCTCAGATAAACAAACCCAATTTATCTGTCAGTAGCTTCATCTATCATGCACTGACATGGAGTTTTATCCAAAAAGTTTGTTGCAATGTTGGTTTGTTGAAATTAAAACAGTCTTTTCAGCGGTATCTTTCTGCACTTTTGAATGCTTACCTTTTAAAGCATTAAGTCAGAGTCAGATTTATGTTTATAGTGCCTTTTACAACAGAGCATTGTCTGAAAGCAGCTTTACATTTTTCTAATATCAAGGCCAAAAGCCTTAACTGAGTCAAGTCAAGTCAGATTTATTTATATAGCGCTTTTTACAATGGAGCATTGTCTCAAAGCAACTTTACAAGTTTAGATTATCTCCTAATAACTACGTCCAATCCCAAATTGAGCAAGCCTAGGGCGACAGTGGCAAGGAAAAACTCCCTAGTTCTAGGAAGAAACCATGGGAGGACCAAGACTCAAAAAGGGACCCAACCTCCTGGGTCGTCGTAGCATGTTTAATCTAAGAGCGCCACTAAAGTTCATGGTAGTCAACCATGTTAGGAATAAAATGTTAAGTATGCACATCGACATTAAGTGGCCGGGGTATGATGATAAATCTAAGAGCGAACTAAAGTCATGGAGTCAAAGTTCGAATAGAATGTGAAGTATGCACATCGACATTAAGTGGCCGGGGTATGATGATAAATCTAAGAGCGAAACTAAAGTCATGGAGTCATGGTCGAATAAAATGTGAATTATGCACAGTGGAGCTCCATCAGATGAACATCATGTGTGGGGCCAACTGCACTAACTGAGCAAGCCTAGGGTGCCAGTGGCAAGGAAAAACTTCCTAAATGTTATAGGAAAGAAACCTTGGGTGGACCAAGATTGAAAATGGGACCCGACCTTCTTGGGCAGCCTAGATGATATGGGTAAAAATAAAACTAAATCGCCCAATTAATACATTTATTTAATTAAAATTTTTTGAATAAAATAAATTAAAATAATTTTAGACCATAAAAAATATTTTTAGACTACAATTAATTAAAGATAACATTATGGAGACTGTAATAAAATATTCTTATATATATATACGTATATACGTATATACACGTATATATACAGTATATATATAATTAAAACAGAATTTTGAATATAATAAGGTAGAATGTGTATCAGCATTATTTAGTCCAGTAAACAGTGTTATTGTAGGTTCTCATTCTAGTTTTAAAGTAAATAAGTAAAGTAAATAAAGTAAAACAACTTTACATTAGTTATTAATTTCACTCTCCAATTCTTCTATGTATTATTATTATTAGTATTATTATTTAGTTATTTTTTTTCTCTCTTACTTAATCCTGTATCCTGTCTTTCTGTCAGTCATTATTCTTTTTGTATTGCTTATCTTACTTTTCATGTTATTTGGTTGTCCTATATACTGTCACAACTATTTTGTCTATATGCTGTTCTTTTTTTTTTTAATAAATAAAAAAAATTCAGACAAATAAAAAAGTAGTGAATTTTGGTGTTAATTCAGGCTGAATTCTAAACTGAATTCTAAACCCCGCATTATTTTACAGTCTAAACAGTCTTATAAATATGGTGCGCAGATTTTAAACATTTGTTCTCTCCTGTTTCATGTTTATGATTGTTCCCTTTATGTCAAAAAAAAAAGATTAAAAGTACAGATCTACATGTGAGTCTTGGAAGCAGGCAGCAGTTCTGTTTGGGGTTTGCTCAGCTGCAATTTCCATACACGTCTGCATAATCCTCTCTGCAGCTTCCGTTCTCTCTGTATCACCAGACGACCAGATCAGCTCTGGCAGACTGAGAATAGTTTTCTGAGTTGCTGCAAGTTACTCCTTTAAAGCTTGTGATTTTTTTATGTCTGTATGAATGATATCCGAGGCACACTGACTTAAATCCTATCACTTATCACTTCAGGAGGTTGCACAAATACTGAGGAGGAATTCTACATCAGTCTTGGTTTCATTGAGCAGGGTTGCCAGCAGGGACGTGTCTTGGCATTTATGGTTAGGTGAGTTAAATGTTTGTTCCTCTCTTATGCGTAAAAATTAAACTCAGAACGTCTGAATATATTTAAAGAGCGAAAGACCCTACAACATATATCACCATCATTTCTGTCAAGCAAAGACCTACTGATTTATATACTGCCCAATACTGATATAAATAATCCAACTCCAAGAATGAGTGATAAATTATTACATTCTATATATTTGATTAAACTGGCAACATGTTCTCACCTGATTGGCAGTGCTGCTGAAGGATTTTCATATATCCACAGAGTAATGAGAAAAGTTAAGGATTTGTTACTGAGCGTTCAGAAAGCAACCCACAGTGTCAACAATCATTTTGAAAGTCTGAAGTGACAGAAAGGTAAAGAGTGTGAAGAGCTGACTGCTGCATTATTTCTTGTTATGTCAAATGAAAGAAAAGGGAAAAAACAAAAAGTACCCTGAACTGCAGAACGCTGAATGTCTTTTTGGAGAGCAAAATCTAATCCATAGTCTTATAATGTAAAACAGCTGACGACTTCAAGACAGGATATCTGTGAACTCAACCGTTACACACAAGACCTACAGTTAAAAAGTTCACTCATCTAACAAGGAAAGTTTTCTTTAGCTGTAGCAGCAAAAAACACAAACAAGAGCTGATTTATTACGTGACATCTAGCTACAAATTAACTGAGTACTTACTGTACAGCTTATAAACTCCCCAGACAACAAAGGGTTGGGACTGTGGTAGCCAACGGGTAAGGTACTGGACTATGGACCAGAAGGTCCAGGGTTCAAATCCCACCTCTGCCAAGCTGCCACTGTTGGCTCCTTGAGCAAGACCCTTAACCCACAATTGCTTGGATTGTAAGACTGTATCAATTGTAAGTCGCTCTGGGTAAGGGCGTCTGCTAAATGCTGTAAATGTAAATGTAAGGATCGCCTTGCGTGTTTCAGGTGGTAGTAACTTCATGCTCCAGCAGATGGCGTTCCACAACTATGATCAGGCAAATATCTGTGGGGTGTGATGGGATTCATAGATTGAGAAGAGGTGGTACAGTGCAGTGAATGTCTTGTTTGATGTCTGGAAAATGGGTCACAAAGCAAATGTTAATGATTAGCAAATCATTATGCCAAAGGCCGTAGTGTGAAAGAAGTAGCTAAATCTACAGGGGTATCGAAGCGTACGGTCATATGGTCCTACCAGCAGTGAGACTGAAAGATGAAACTGACAGACAGGGACAGCTGGAGTTTCACGGCTTGTGACTAACCAATTTTTGAAGGAACACTACAGAGAACTGCATACCAAGGACATATGGAGCAGAGTGGCACGCAAGAGGCCTTTGCCCACTTCTCTTCTCAAATTTGCCCGGTTACTGTGGGCGAATAGACAAAAAGTGGACTGTTCATGACTGGAAACGTGTTATCTGGTCAGAAGAATCTCATTTCTGCCTGTATGTGAATGATGTTAACTGGTTTTGACTCCTTTTTGGCATTTACTTCAAAAGCCAGTTCTGACAGAGGTCAGAGGATTGGGCTATGGATGGGCTTTCAGGCCTTCTTGATGAAGACGAGTGAAATTCCATTTGGCTTGTGCAGTTGGGTATTTGGCAGTTGGCTATCATCCACTTAAAGCCCATTCACTTTAATGACCAAGGTCTTAACAATTACAAATAATTGTAATAGAATATAAAAATCTGTCTTTTACCTACGGATGTTGCAGGTGTAAACAACCAATCAATGAAGCGGATGCACAAGCAGAGATGGGAATTTAAGAGCTGAAGTCCATCAGCCCATATGTGTGTAAGTAACTGTTCATTTTCCCATTATCTCACGGTCGGACTAGACTGTTCTAACTCGGTTGATGTGTTTAGAGACACTTTTTTTGTAAGTTACTTGTGTTTGTGTGTTATGACTTTCCTCTACGTATTTGTGGCATTGTGGTGGTCTAGTGGTTAAGGTGCAGGACTATGAACCAGAAGGTCCAGGGTTCAAATCCCACCTCAGCCAAGCTGCCACTGTTGGGTCCTTGAGCAAAACCCTTAACCCACAATTGCTTGGATTGTAAGACTGTACCAATTGTAAGTCGCTCTGGATAAGGGCGTCTGCTAAATGCTGTAAATGTAAATGTAAAACGCCAATCTGTAAATGGTGTTCGTAAGTGTATGTACCTGTCCTATTGTAAGTAGTACTCCTTTGTTTGTCCTCCCACTACCTGTATATTCTCTCTAACCTATAACTGTATAAACTGGTTCACATTCATCTGGCTGATCTTCTGTGTTGTTTTTAATACAACACCAGTCATTTCAATCACTCATCACGTGTTTTCAGCGGTATCTCTGACACATGTACATATCATTTGGATGCAGTTTTCTTGTGAAAATACCCTTTATATTTACAGTAAAGTAGCATAAAAAGACTATGTGACTATGGTAATGTCCAATCCACATCCAGATTGGTTAACGACCCATTTGACAGAACATAATGCGGTAATTCCGTTATTTAAAAACTATTCCGACATGTGTTGTCCATCTTATTCAGGGAGTTTGTCCTCGTCACTGTTGCTGTAGGTTTGCTCAGTTTGAGCTGTGGGCTTAGATGTTTGTAAAGCTGCTTTGAAACATTGCTCTAGTGATAAAGCACTTTTTAAAATAGATGTGACTTTGCTTTTGACCTCGCTGTTGTTAGAACAAGCTCCGGTGTCTCATCATTTACACATAAAGCACTGCTGAACCACTATTACTATCTGACAATGTGTGACTCTCACCAAGGTCTTAAACTGGCCTTGTTTTGTTACATATTTTGCTGTGACTATATAACAGTGAACAGACCGAAATCAGGTTACATTCATTCAGATTTGACCAAGGGCGCACAAACTTTTGCATCAGACTGTACGTCATGCCACTTTAGGCCTGTAGTTCACACTCTTATTTGCACAGGGACCGTGGTGAGGCTGAAGAACATTTGCTTCCCTGCAGGACGTCCTCATGTTCTCCATCTGCGAGCTTAAATGAAAATAAATGAAGAGGTGACAGGACCGGTCCAGCACAGTGGAAATTAGCACACTGTTTCTTCACAGCATGGTGCTGGCTCATCTGGGGTGGAGAAGTAATCGTGGTGTAGAGGTTTTCTGGATGGCTGTACCCATAGTTCTGATCCAGATATTTCAAAGGCTTGTTAAAACATGCAGGTCCAATGTATTGTCGAGTTTGTTTGCTTTTTAATTGGCAGGTGGAGGCATAGTAAAGGTACAGGATCCCACAGCGTCTGCAACATTTCACTGTGCCATTCATCATCTATACTCTCTTAATCCAATTCAAATTGCAAGGTGCGAACCAACCCTTGACACATCGCAGGACATATGCTGACTCACACTGGGGCTTTTAGGAACACAAAGGCAGTGGCAAGTCTACAGGGCTCTGTACCTGTGCCACCCATAATTCAACTCTATTAATTATTTAACTGTTTCCACTGGTTATCTCTACTTTTTCCTAGTTAGAGAGCACAGGGTGAAGGCATAAATGTGGCCTGGATGGGACCCCAGTAAATCACAGTTCCAGCAGAGGTCGTTGTTGCAGCACTCTGATGATTATCTGACTGGGCTTGGTCAGGGACCCAACAATGGCAGCTTGGCAGAAGTAGGATTTAAACTAAAAGCCCAGTTCTTATCCGCCATTCTACCACATACTCACAGTTACTCTAGAATTGGTAACTGATATCAATGTGTATACAAGTATGCGCCACAGAAAGTACAGTACTGTGCAAGACTTAGACCACCATTAGATTCGATATAGCATTGTTTTAGCAATGGCATAATGACCATATATAATTATTTCTGTCTCTTTATTAAAAACAGTAAGAAAATACAGGAACTGTGTGCAGTATTTAAAAACTGAAAAATTTGAAAAAGTAAGTGTTTAGGGTTTCCTTCCATTACGCTTAAGCAATAGCAGAATCTGGGGATCATCAGGATGCCAAGTTGACCTTTCTACAGTCCAAAGAAACTTGATCAGGAATTCCTTTTTGAAGGGTACCAGCCAAGAAACCACTTTCTCGAAAGGGGAACAAGGTGAGAATGCTGAGATATGCTAAAGCTCACAGAGATTGGAATGAAGATCAGTGGAAAAGAGCATTATGTAGTGACGAATTCAAGTTCTAAATTTTTGGGTCCAGTTTGGACAATATGTTATATATGGTCATTAAAGTATTGCTAAAACAACAAATCTAATGGTGGCCTAAGACTTTTGCACAGTACTGTGCATAGAGGTGAGAGTTACGTTTGGCCATTTAGGAGAAGCCCTTATCCAGAGTGACTCACAACTGGTACAGTCTTACAATCCAAGCACTTGTGGTCTTGGTTTAAGGAACCAGTGGTGGCTTGGCAGAGGAGAAACATCTGAAAAAAGTTGGTATGTAAACGAAACATAAAGGAGAATCACCAAAGTCTGCTGAGCTACAAAAAAGCAACCACTGAGAACCTTGGGTTAGAAGACAGGAGCTGACAGAGATCAGGAAGGTGAACAAACTTAAAGATCCGTCATTCCTTGTCAGGTAGATTCATCCGCTTCAGTTCTCCAGGTGGCTTGTAGCCATCGCTTGTCACGCTTATTGATTCTCCAACACGAAGCGAGTCCAGTCATTCAGCTTCCTGCTGCTGTGGAATGAAACCTCATGAATTAGGTTTGAAGAACCAGGACCCGACGTTTGGCAAAGCATCTATATTCGGATGAGCTGAGCTGGACACAGTGCCTCGATAATATTCATGTTGTAGATCATACATCGATCCACCGGCATCGACTAATCCACCTCGCATTCATAATCTGAGAATGAGGAGGTGAAGCTTGATAATGACGGCCAAATTACGACAAGACTTCATTTTCCTGCACAGATGGAAGAGCATCAGCGTTTAAACCGGACTATGATGTGGAACAGCCTATGTGGCAGCTCAATAGGCCTTTCAATAGACTGCTGTCACTTCCCAGGCAGCAGTGCACAGATAAAGCTGGCCCTGCCTCTGTTATTCAAGTCCTCTGCAATTTTGGCGCCAATGACACCTTTCAGCTTTTGGCATGGCAGACCTCGATACAGCCAAGATGCTCACCATGGCAACGCAATGCTTCGAAAACACAAGACTGTGAATATGGGCCTTATCTCACATGCAGGTGTGAAGGATGCAGAGAGATAAGGGGTTCTATATTGCTGGAGGACGGAGGCCTCAGCTGGACGGGTTCTAAGGGTCGAAAGATAAGCGCTACCAACCGGAGTCTGCAGGAACATGCAGGACTGATTAAATGTAGCACTGCGGCGGCATGATTTACTTAAGCAATAATACACTCGAGGTCGTGCTTTAACGTGAGATATTGGCTCGGGTGTGCTGTGTTCTTAGATCAGAACAAAGGTGTCAATATCTCACATTAAAGCACGGCCTCAAGTGTATTATTGTGATTATACCACAGTTCCGTTATCGCCATTTATTGTTAGAATTTAAGATACAGAGGACAGAAAAATACGTTATCACCCTTCCGCGAGGTAAAATAGTTCCATTCTATCGTTACCCCACGGCTAAGCCCTTCAGTCATTAAAGTGAAGGAACAGAATGACCAATAACTGCTTATTATACAGACAATAAACACAAATATATAAATTGGTAAGTTTTAATTTATTTAAAAAGTTAATTCACATTCAGCATATAAAATGGGTGGGGTTTATAAGGCAGGCTGTTACTAAGATCCACTACTCAACCGACTGAAGCAAATCGGAGTGAGATCCCGGTGTTCTAACCAAAGTCTAGGATCCCATTCGATTAATGATTCTAAATCTGTATGATGAAGCTCTTAATGCTAATCTGATCAGTCAGAAATGTAAGGGCAGAGCTACAGAGCATCAGCAGCTTCTCTGGGTTAGAGCTGGACTTACAGATAACAAACCTGTCAGAGGAACGAAGCTCCGATCAGCCGCCGATGGGGTTTAATGAAAGAGCCGAGTTTAACTCCAGCAAACGGCGTCTTTGTGAGGGATGAAGCTGATTCAGCATTTTTGTTGATGGGACTAAAACTGATCTTCAGTCTCGTTGCTCTTCAGTCGAGCTGTGGATCCATTAAGAGCCGGATGTTTGATTTATAGGACTGACTTTGATTCGCTTTTCCAGCTTCCAAATCCTAAAGGTGATAAACCTTTGCTCATGTTGGTCATTAATAGCTTCATCTTCAACATTTAAATCGTTTTCAAAACCAATAGACTTCATAAACTAATTATAGCTTTCATTTTCATTATAACTTGGTTGCTTTTTAGGGCGGGCGTCGTTGCTAGACTACGTTTGTGTATGCCGTGGAGTAATACTTATAGAGCGTCAATAATGTCATGGGAAAAACGTCTCTCAGCCAATCAGAACTAACTGCGGTATAATTAAGCAATAATACGCTGTAATGCTATAATGTAGGTACAAATAAAATGGTTCCATTCTATCAGGCACCCCGCAGCTAAATCATCATCATCAGACTAAGGCTTGTGAGGAATAACAGTTTATGGTACAGGCAGTAAACAAATATATTGATTGATAAGCTTTAATAGATTAAAAAGAAAGTTTACTTACATTCCATAAGTAAATGGGCAGGCTGATATTCTACCAACAGTAGAAAATTTGAGCGAAAGTCTACAATCTCCTGGAAACTCCAGTTTCCTCCCACATTCCAAATACTGTTAGGTTAATTGATGTTTCTAAAGTTCCCTAGTTCCCTCACAGTGAGAGGTCCTGTCCTGGTTCAAATCCCCAGTGGAGCGTCTGGGGTCCTCCAGTGTCCATGTGGGTTTTCTCCAGGTGCTCCGGTTTCCACACAGTTCAAAGACACATGTTTAGGTTAATTGGTGTCCCAGGTACTAGTACCCCGGGTGTGTGAGTGTGTGTATGTGGCCTACGATGGCTGGTCACTGCATGAGTAGTGATTTGTATTACAGTTTAAAAATACAAGCCGTATTAGTTTCTGGGGCTGAAGGCTGAATGACTGTGAGCTCAGTTCTGACCTTACTATTCACATCAGCACAGTGTGAAATCTCATTCTCTATAATGGATAAAGGGAGGATTTCAGCAGTGATGGCTTCATTGGCTTATTGACCATAGTTCTGGTAATTACCGCCGTGGCAGTCATTGTCGTGTGCCGACGACCCTGGTATTAGTTCATGCGATTATCTGCCTGTTGCCCCACAGCTACGTTCGAGTGGATCGGATATCTTTGGGTTCATTCGTGCATGAAGGTGGGCTGATAGTGAGATCACGTTATGAAGTATCGATCAGGTCTTCTTTCCCTATGTATAATTGCATGAGATGCATAGCATGAGGAACACGCAGAGGTCACATATCGTACATTACATGGTTAAAATGCTGTGGACACCCTTGCTAATTGGTGTGTTCGGTTCATTCGGTCACACCCGCTGGCAACAGGGCTATAGAATCAGTCATGAAAGCAGTGGAATAGGTCATATTGAAGTTACTGCCTTGTCATCTATTTATTTCTCAAATGTCTGCACTGACTAACTGCTGCGATGAAGAAACATCTGAATGGTACTGGACTATGGACCAGAAGATCCAGGGTTCAAATCCCACCTCTGCCAGGCTGCCACAGTTGGGTCCCTGAGCAAGGCCCTTAACCCACAACTGCTTGGATTGAAAGATTGCATCAATTGTAAGTCACTCTGGATAAGGGACTGAGATTTGATGAGCAGCCCTACACAAGACTAAGATCACCGTATGAAGTCACCCCTTTGATGAAGTGGTGTACACAAAATAATTACAAGTTGACTTTCCACATCAGAACATATTTTATTTCTTATCATTATAAACCATTGAGTGGCATTCAGTTTTTGCCTCATCAACCAAATGCAAGATCAATGAAGTCAGAAGATTAGAGGCGATGTGTATTCAGGACAACCTCGGTCCATTTAATATCAAAGTTTATCTTCAAACTCCAGCAATCAAGGACACAGACAGAAAGCCAGTGGGAATTTAAATAAGCGTGCAATGAGTTGTTTCTGACAACAAATTAAAAAGCATCTTTTCTCCAAAGCATCTGAGGCGTTTTATCAGCTGTCTGCGCCTCAAATGCAGAAGAACGACTCGAGCAGGTAAACAGCGAGATAAATACTTAAAGGCTGAATATGATTGAAATCACAATCAGCACATTCACCGAGTCTTATCAAGCAGTCAAATGGAGCAAATATGAAAGGAAAAGCCTTGAATTTCAATGGCAAGAGCAGAGGCGTGACTGGACTCTAACACCAGAGGGGAAACCGATTGCTCAGAAAATAGTCCCACAATATTCATTACTTTGTTATTGTGATGTAATAATACCAAAAGTAATAATAATAATCACACCTTAGGTACCTCGAGACAAGTATATTTTGTTTGGAGTCTCAAGAGCTGCTGTTTTTGTGACTTTTGTGATCAGTTACTATCCTAACATCACGTACTGTACAATATACAGACAGGCAACCAATATAAACTGTAATTATGCTTATAATGGCCAATGAACTTTTATGATGAGTCATAACAATAACAACAAAAATACTTCAATAAGTTGCTTTTCACCCTCATATACAGGTAGTTGTTATAAATATTTTTTCACAGCAACAACCATTTAGAGCACAGGCAGGACTAAACTGGCATGTGCAAGGTAATAAACGAATACTGTAGATAAATAAATAAGTAAAAAAATAACTATAGCTTATGATTGTGTTCTAGACAAGACACCGAGTCCAAGTCGAGACCAGGATCAGATTAAGATTTCTTTTTCATCGAACAAGAAGAAATTAGTAACATTTAAATAACTTTGTAATTCATTTTACATTCATTATAATTCATTATATATGATTTCATGATACAGTGGGGCAAAAAAGTATTTAGTCAGCCACTGATTGTGCAGGTTCTCCTACTTTGAAAGATGAGAGAGGTCTGTAATTTTCATCATAGCTACACTTCAACTATGAGAGACAAAATGAGAAAAAAATCCAGGAAATCACATTGTAGGATTTTTAAAGAATTTCATTGTAAATCATGGGGGGAAATAAGTATTTGGTCACCCACAAACAAGCAAGATTTCTGGCTCACAGACATGTAACTTCTTCTTTAAGAGGCTCTTCTGTCCTCCACTCGTTACCTGT
>JAJAGP010007193.1:0-15174 GCA_025084515.1 Ancistrus triradiatus | reverse complement strand
CCAGTGTTTTTAAAGCATTAGAGCATGAGTATTGTTTAGTTGTGATGCTCAAGCAGTTTTCTCTCCTATTTCCTATGGTTTATAAGAATGAATCACATTTACTGTGGTTAATCACATTTTTGCTTGCTTCCATTTGACCCTAAATAATTAGTTTTTTCATTAAAAACCTGTACACGGCCATATGAGTGGACAATATAAGCGTCAACAAAATGCATTTATTACTTTTTAATCATTTGCTATTACTATTCTCATTGCGTTTTGTGTTATCTGCAGCACAACAGTTGTTGCATAGTAATGAGCAAAGCATATGAGGAAGTACAGTGATGCCTCGGTTCTCGCCCACCTTAGAACTCGCCGAATTAAATCCTGTATGCGTTTTGACTCGGTCCTCGTCGGTTGCTTGCTTAAACTTGTATGAGACAAGCCGCGAGACTCGTTTCAGCCCAAGCTTGATTCACGATTCAGTATGCAGTTTCACAACAGCCCTTGCTCAGTGAAGATCTCTGCTATTTTTACCGTTTTTCTTTGACGTCTACAGTACTGTATTCTTAGTGCAAATAAGTCTCCATGGCTTTGGAAAAAAATAGTTTATAAGAGCCATGAAAGCAAAACAGGAATTAAATGCTCCAGCAGACAGGCTGCAATTAGCTTAGCAACGATGCTAGCGCCCTGAGATCACAAAGCACAAGTGAGCTTTTACTTTTCACTTTCAATCAATTATTCACTGAATAAAATAAATATAATGTTAATGATTTTGGCAAGTTGTAGGTTGATGTGTTTTAAACATTAACTTCCTTGTCATTACTTATCATGAGGCTGAATCTCCATCTCCATAACGTAATAGCAGTCATTTAAGGTGGACCGGCAAATGTGAATAAGTCAGCTTCAGCCTCGTCTCGGCTATGATACACCAAACACTCATTAAACTCCTCTGTTCATGATACATTTAACTTGTGATGGATTTTTCGGTACATATCCCCTTCATAAATCATGGAGCACCTATACAATAGTCTCATGTGATCCCTCTTGGCTGTGTTTCCTACCAGTTCTCCTCTTTCTAGCTATGCTGCCGGGGTCTCATGCTACACATGGCATCAGTGATTGTTAATAGACACTGTGCTCTTAATCAATAACTAATTACATTTTCTGTTTTCTCTCCTTTTACAACATTACCAGTAAGTTTGCAGTAAAGTCTATTCACAAAAAAATGCCGTCCTTACAAAAAGAATGCCGGTTATTGCTTCTGGTGGCCCAGGTTGAAGACGAAGCTGATTCAGCGTACAGAAGGCTTCATGAACTGCTGAAATTAAATGGGTGTGGAGAAAGGGAAACAAGCCTATAGACTCCCAGGGCTGGGGAAGTTACTCAATTTGACTCAGACTCACAAAACTCGGCTCAGCAGTGTTTATAAAAAAAAGTTCACATAACATGAATGTTGCAAATAAAAATGATCTCTTGCCATTAAGTGATTCGTCTTGGGCTGCAGTGCTTTGGACTGTTGCCTCATAGATCCAGAAGACCAGGTTCAAATCCCAGGCTGGGATGTGAGGAGATTGTATGTTCTTCCTGTGTGGGTTTCCTCCCACATTCCAAAGACCCAGATTAATTGGGCCTCTCAACAAACCTGAATAAGAATAAGTAGGTATGGAAAGTGGTGATTCTCCTTAAACCAGTGAATCTCAGTCCTAGTCCTGGAGCCCCACTGCTCTGAACACATATTTTCTACTTCCTGTATTCTATTTCCTATTCCTGTCGTCGTCTTCCTATCTTGTCCTTCCTATCTGCTACTTCCTGTTTTATCTTTTCTATATTCTACTTCCTATTCCCGTCTTCTTCTTCTTCTTCTTCTTCTTCTCCTTTCGGCTTCTCCCTTTATCAGGGGTCGCCACAGCGAGTTAAACGTTTCCACCTCACCCTGTCCGCCACATCCTCTACTCTCACCCCAACTCCCTGCATATCTTCATTCACCACAACCAAATAACTCCTCTTTGGTCTTCCTCTCCGTCTCTAACATCCTCCTACCAATATATCCACTATCCCTCCTCTGCACATGTCCAAACCATCTCAGTCTTCCTTCTCGAATTTTGTCTCCCAATTTTCCAACCTGTGCTGTCCCTCTGATGATCTCATTCCTAATCCTGTCCATCCTGGACAATCCTAAAGAGAACCTCAGCATCTTAAGTTCTGCCACCTCCAGCTCTGCTTCCTATTCCCGTCTAATACTTCATATTCCTATCTTCTACTTCCTACATTCTACTTATGTCTGTCTTCTACTGCCTGTGTTCTTCTTCACATTCCTGTCTTCCACTTGCCATCTTCTACGTTATATTTCCTATCTTTTATTTCCTTTTCCCATCTTCAAATTTCTATTTTCTTCTTCCTATTCCTATCTTCTACTTATCTTCCACTTTCTATTCCTATCTTCTTCTTCTTATCTTCTGTTTTCTATCTTCTACTTCCTAACTTCTACTTTGTATTCCTATTTTCTACTTCCCATTCCTATCTTCTCCATTCTATTCCCATCTTCAACTTCCAATCATTGACTTCCTATTCCTATCTTCTACATTCTATTCCTACATTCTATTTGCCATCTTCTACTTCCTATCCCTGTCTTCTACTTCTTAGTCCTATGAATATGAAGTAGAAGACAGGAAGCAGAAAATAGGAAGTTGAAGATGGGAATAGGAAGTAAAAGATCGGAATAAAATGTAGAAGACAGAAAGTCGAAGATATGTATAGGAAGTAGAACATAGGAATAGGACATAGATACTAAGAAGACAGGATTCGGAAGTAGAAAGTAATAGTAAAAATAGTAAGTAGAATGTAGCAAGTAGAAGATACGACTAAGAAATAGAATATAGGAAGTAGAAGACAGTAAAAGAAAGTAGAATATACGAAGAGGAAGATGGGAAGTATAAGACAGGAAAAGGAAGGAGAAAATACGAAGTAGAAGATAGGAAGTAAAATAATGGAAGTAGAAAATAAAGTATAAGAGAGGAAGTAGAAAAAACAGGAACAAGAATATAGCAATAGGAAGCAGACGATAGGAAAAAGAAAGGAAGTAGAAAACAGGAATAGGAAGTAGGAGAAACAAATAGGAAAAAAGATAGGCTTTGGAATGAAACAATAGGAAAAAGAAAATAGAAAGTAGAAGACCGGAATACAATGTAGAAGGAAGGAATAGGAAGTAGGATATAGGAAATAGAAGACAGGCATAGGACGTAGAATATAGGAATAGGATATAGACTGTAGGAAGTAGAAAATAAGAATGGACAATAGAAGATAAGAAGTAGAAGACAGGAACAGGAAGTAGAAGATAGGCATAAGAAATAGAAGATAGGAATTAGATTAGAGGAATAGGAAGGAGAAGATACAAAATAGAAGACAGGAGTAAGAAGAAGAAAATAGGAAGTTGAAGATAGGAGTAGAAGAAGATAGGAACAGGACGTAGGATATAGGAAATAGAAGTTTCGAATAGGAAGTAGAAGCTAAGAATAGGAAGCAAATGACAGAAAATAGAAGATGGGAATAGGAAGTAGAGAACAGGAAGAAGAATACAGGAAGTTCAAGGTAGGAATAAGAAGTAGAAGATTGCAGCTAGATGACAGGAATATGAAGTAGAAAAAAGGAAGCAGAAGGTAGGAAACAGAATATAGGAATAGATAGTAGAAGATAGCACGGAGAAGATAGAAATACCAAGTAGACGATAGGAAGAAAAACACAACAATAGGAAATAGGATATAGAAAGTAGAAGATAAGTATAGAAATTAGAAGATAGGAAGTAGAAAATAGGAATAAGAAGTAGAATATAGGAAGAAGAAAACAAAAAAGAAGAAGTATATACAGTGGTGCTTGAAAGTTTGTGAAACCTTTAGAATCTTTATTTCTGCATAAATATGGCCTAAAACTTAATCAGATTTTCACACAAGTCCTAAAAGTAGATAAAGAGAACCCAGATAAATAAATTAAACAAAAATATTATAGTTGGTCATTTATTTATTGAGGGAAATGACCCAATATTACATTAGTGAGTGGCAAAAGTATGTGAACCTCTGGATTAACAGTTAATTTGAAGGTGAAATTAGAGTCAGGTGTTTTCAATCAATGAGATCACAATCAGGTGTGAGTGGGCACCCTGTTTTATTTAAAGAACAGGGATCTATCTGCTCTTCACAACACACATTTGTGGAAGTGTATCATGGCATGAACAAAGGAGATTTCTGAAGGACCTCAGAAAAAGATTTGTTACAAAACCATCTCTAAAGAGTTTGGACTCCACCAATCCACAGTCAGACAGATTTTGTACAAATGGAGGAAATTCAAGACCATTGTTACCCTCCCCAGAAGTGGTCGACCAACACAGGTCACTCCAAGAGCAAGGTGTGTAATAGTTGGCAAGGTCACAAAAAAACCCAGGGTAACTTCTAAGCAACTGAAGGCCTATTCTCACATTGAACAAGTTAATGTTCTGAGTCCACCATCAGAAGAAAAACATGAACAACACGGGTTGCATGAAGGGTTGCAAGGACGAAAGCCCCACTGTTCCCAAAAAGAACATTGCTGCTCGTATGCAGTTTGACTAAAGATACGGTGGAACAAGGCCAGAAGACTATTGGAGAATGTTTGTGGATGGATGAGGGACCAAATAGAACTTTTTGCTTTAAAAGCCATAGGAAAGAGGTATGTTGGGAGAAAGGAAGGCAAAACACTAACCACCAACATCCCAGGAAACTGAAGCTGTTCTCTATGGGGAAGGGGGTTAAAATTCATCAAAGCCAGTGTGCAGGTCTGATCACAGTTACAGGAAACGGTTTTAGTGAAGTATTGCTGCAAAAGTTGAGTCCAACCCAGATAGAAAGAAAATTCAACATGAAGGGGAAAAAAAAGAAAGCATGGATAAAAGACTGGGGAGAAGGGAGGGAAAAAAGAAAGGGAAAATGTATAAGATTTGGTATAGTGGGGTAACTGGGGTTCTTTGTTATACTGTGAGTATTTGTGTGGAAAAATCTGATGATGTGGTAGGTCATATTTATGCAGAAATATAGAAAAATCTAAAGGGTGCACAAAATTTCAAGCACCACTTTAGGACAAGGAACGAGCAGAAAGTGAGACAAAGCCAGATGGAAGAAGGAGATAGAGAGGAAGGAAAGAAAGGAAGAGGTAAAGAGGAGAAGAGCAAAGAGAGAGAGGAAGGAAAAGAGGGAAGAGGGAAAGAGAAGAGGAGGATGAAGGAAGAAGAAAGAGAAGCAGAAAGTATAAGAAAAAAAAAGTAGAAGATAGGAAATAAAAGATAAGAAGTAGAATATAGGAATAGAACGTAAAGTAGGACGGAGAAGATAAAAAATACAAGTAGACGATAGGAGTGAAGACAGGAATAGGAAGTAGGTTAAAAAAGTAGAAGATGCCAGTAGACGATTGGAATATGACTTGGAATGAAGGAATAGGAAGTAAAAATACAGGAATAGGAAATATAACACAGGAAGAAGACAACAGAACGTAAGTATAAAAGGTAGGACAAGTAGAAGATAATAGGAGTAGAAGATAGAAATATAAAGTAGAAGATATGAAGAAGTAGAATCCAAGCGGTTGATGACAGGAAATGGAAAGTAGAATATAGGAAGATGAATATAAAAGTATGAGATGGAAAAAATAAGTAGACAAAAAAGTAGAAGATAGAAATAAGAAAAACAAGATAGTCAGTAGAATAAGAAGTAGAAAAATGAAAGAAGGGAAGAGGAAGTAGAAAAAACAGGCCACAGAAGTAGAAAATTGCAAACAGACAAAAACAAATAGGTAGAAGAATATAACCATTGAAAGCAGACATAAGAAAAGAGAAGGCAGGATAGGAAGAAGAAGATAGAAATAAAATGTGGGACATAGGAAATAGCAGATAGGAATAGGAAGTAGAAGATAACTATAGAAAGTAGAAGTATAAGCTCAAAAGTAAAAAATAGGAATAGAAAGTAGGAGATAGGAAGTAGAGGACAGGAAAAGGAAGTAGAATATAAGAAATAAAAGACAGGAATAGGAAGAAGAAGGTAGTACAAGAAAGTAGAAGATAGGAATATTAAGTAGAGAATAGGAAGAAGAAAATAGGAAGGTGTAGACAAGAATAGGAAGTAGAAGACAGGAATAGGAAGTAGGATATAAAAAATAGAAGATAGGCAGTAGAAGATAGGAATAGGTAGAAGTAGAGAGGAAGTAGATAAAAGGAATAGGAAGTAGAAGATAGTATGTAGAAGATAGGAATAGGATGTAGAAAATATGAAGTTGAAGATGAGATAAGGAAGCAGAAGTCAAGAAGTAGAAGATAGTACATTGAAGATATCAATAAAATGCAAAAGATAGGATGTAGAACATAGGAATAGGAAGTAGAAAACAGGAATAGGAAGTATAAGAGAAAGAATAAGACAGGAATAGGAAATAGATTACAGGGAGCAGAAAAATGGCAATAGAAGATAGAAATAGGAAGTAGAAAAATGGCAATAGAAATAGGAAGAAAATAAGAAATAGAAGACAGTAAGGAAGGAGGAGATAAATAGTAGATGATAAGAAGTAGATACAGGAATACAAAATAGAAGATAAGAAGGAGAAAAAAGAAAAAGAAGTATAAGATAGAAAGTATAAAGCAAAAACAGGAAGTAGGAGATAAGTAGAAGATAGGCAGTAAAAAGGAGTAGGATTTAGAATTTAGAGATAGGAAGTAGAAGATAAAAATAGAAAGTAGACGACAAGAAACAGAAGACATGAATAGGAAGTAGAAGATTAGATTAGAAAGTAGAAGATAGGAAGTGGATGATATGAAAAAGTAAGTATAGTAAGTAGAAAATAGGAATAGGAAGAAGACAAATAGGAAGTTGAATAACAAAAAAGGAAGCAGAACTTAGTAGGTTGAAGACACGACTAGAAAATAGAAGATATGTAGAAGTCAAAAATAGCAAGTAGAAAATAGGAAGTAGAAAATGGGAGTGGAAAGAAGTAGAGAGGAAATAGATTATAAAAATAGGAAGTAGAAGATAGTACATTGAAGACAGCAACAGAATGCAGAAGATAGGAATTAGAAGATATAAATAGGAAGTAGAACATGGAAAGTAGAATAAGAATAGGAAGCAGAAGATAGGTATAAGAAGTAGAAGACAGGAATTGGAAGAAGAAAAATGGAAGTACAAGATAGGAATAGAAAATATAAGACAGGAAGAATAAAACAGAAATAGAAAATAGACTACATGAAGAAAAAAAAATGGCAATAGAAGATAAGAATAGGAAGTAAAAGATAGGAAGAAGACACTTGAACAGGAATTTGAACATGAAACCTGCAACAAGACCCAACAACAACCTTGAACAGGACCCAATGAGCACCTTAAAAATGACCTTGAAAAAAACCATGAACAAGACAAAATCAGGGCCTTCAACAGGGCCTTGAACAGGACCCAACCAGAACCTTGAACAGAACCCAACCAAGACATTGAACAGGACCTTGAACAAAACCAAACCAGGACTTTGAACAAAACCTTAAACAGGACCAAACCAGGAACTTAAAATGGACCCAAGTAGGACCTTGAATAAGACATCAAACAAGACACAAAGAGGGCGTTGAACAGGACCCAACCAGGACCCTGAACATGACCCAACAAAGTCCTTCAACAGGAACTTGAACAGGACCAATCGAGGACCAAAGCAGGCCCTTGAACAAATTTTTGAAAAGGACCTCGAACAAAACCTTGAACAGGACCCAACCAGGACACAACCAGGACCCTGAACAGGACCCAACAAGGACCTGAAACAAAACATTTAACAGGACACAACCAGGACCCAACTAGGACCTTGAACAGGACCTAGAACAAGACCTAGAACAGAACACAACCAGGACCTTGAACAAGATCTTCAACAAGACCCAAACAAGACCTTGAATAAAACCTAACCAAAACCCTGAACAGAACCTTAAACAGAATCAAGACCTTCAATGGGACCCAACCAGGATCCTGAACAAGAGCTTGAACAGGACCCAACTAGGAGCTGGAAAAAGACCTCGAAAAAGACAATGAACAGGATACAACCAGGACCTTGAACAATACCTTGAACAGGACCCAACAAGGACCTTTAACAGGACAAACTCAAGACCCTGAACAAAAGCTTGAACAGGACACAACCAGAACCTTGAAAAGAACCTAACCAAGACCTTCATCAGGACCTTAAACAAAACCAAACCAGGACCTTAAACAAGACGTCAAACAAGACACAACCAGGACCTTAAAAAAGACATTGAACAGGACCCAACCAGTATCCTGAACATGACACAACAAAGGCCTTGAACAGGACCTTGAACAGGACCAAAGCAGGACCTTGAAAAAATTCTTAAAAAGGACCGTGAACAAAACCTTTAACAGGACCCAACCAGGACCTTGAACAAAACCTTGAACATGACCTTTAACAGGACCCAACCAGGACCGAAGCGAGTCCTTGAACAAGACCCAACCAGAACCTTGAACAAGACCCTTCCAGGACCCAACTGGGACCTTAAACAAGACCTTCAACAGGACCCAACCAAGACCCTGAACAAAAGCTTGAACAGGACCCAACCAGGACCTTGAACAGGATCCAACCAGGACCTCAAACAGGACCTTGAACAGGACTCAACCAAGACCTTCAACAGAACCTTGATCAGGACCCAACCAGGACCTTGAACAAAACCAAACCAAGACCTTGAACAGGACCCAACCAGGACCTTGAATAGAACCTTGAACAGGACCCAACCAGGACCTTGAACAGAACCCAACCAGGACCTTGAACAGGACCCAACCAGGACCTCGAACAGGACCCAACCAGGACCTCGAACAGGACCCAACCAGGACCTCGAACAGGACCCAACCAGGACCTCGAACAGGACCTTGAACAGGACTCAACCAAGACCTTGAATAGAACCTGAAACAGGACCAAAACAGGAACTTGAACGGACACAACCAGGACCATGATCAGGACCCAACCAGGAACCTTAAAACAGGACCTTGAACAGGACACAACCAGAACCTTGAACAGGACCCAAACAGGTCCTTGAAAAAAAAACCCAAACCAGGGCCTTGAACAAGAACCAACCAGGACCTTGAACAGGACCCAACCAGCACCTTGAACAGGACCTCGAACAGGACTTTGAACAGAACACAAACAGGAAACCGTGAATAGGGACCGTGAACAAAACCCAACCAGGACCTTGAAAAGGACCCCCAACCAGGATCTTGAACAGGACCCAACCAGGACATTGAACAAGACCTTGAAAAGGACCCCTCAGAACAAAACCTTGAACAGGACCCAACAAGGACGTGAAACAGGACCATAACCTGGACCCAAGCAAGACCTTGAACGGGTCCTTGAACAGGACCCAACCAGGACATTGAACAGGACCTTGAACAAGACCTAGAAACAGGAAACAACCAGGACCTTGAACAAGACCTTCTACAAAACCCAACCAGGACCCTAAACAAAATGTTGAACAGGACCAAAGCAGTACCTTGAACAGAACACAACCAGGACCTTGAACAGGACCCAACCAGGACCTTGAACAGGACCCATGAAACAGGACCCAACCAGGACCTTGAACAGGACCCAACCAGGACCTTAAACTAAAGCCAACCAGGACCTTGAACAGGACCTTAAAGAGACCCAAGCAGGACCTTGAACAAGACCTTGAACAAGACCCAACTAGGATCTTGAACAGGGACCGTGAACAGGACCCTGAACAGGAATGCTGGAAAAGGACCCAACCAGGACCTTAAACAGGGACCTTGAACAAGACCCAACCCGGACCCTGAAAACTGGACCCAACCAGGACCCTTGAACAGGACCGTGAAACAAGACCCACCAGGACCTTGAACCGGACCCAACCAGGACCTTGAACAGGCCTTGAACAGCGGACCCAACCAGGACCCCAACCAGGACCGTTTTGAACAGGACCCAGAACAGGGCCTTGTTTTTGTTTGTTTGTTTTGTTTGTTTGTGTTTAACGCCATATACACACTTAGGTCATTTACATGGCAGGAAAGGTAAACATCCAGGCATCACGCCGAAGTCCACACACCCATATCGGTATGTGGTCTACAGCTGTGATCTCAATCCAGTGATTTTGATATAAGTAAGTATTTTATCAATGTTTTCATGTTTCAGTGCCTCGGTCATTGTCCGTGGTATACCCGCAAGACGTCGGTGTTGAACATACTTTGAGCAATCTGTCAGAAAATGTTTTACTGTTAAGGGTTTGTGGCATGCTCCACAAAAAACGGGAGGGTCCCCTCGCAGTAGGTGCATATGGGTGAGTCTGGTGTGTCCAATACAACACCTAGAGATGATGACCTGGTCCAACCTATGCTTGGTCCGTGTACCATCCCGGTTATGTATAGTAGGGCATAGATCTTTTAGCTTGTTGTTGTACTGCATGTCCCATTCTGTTTGCCATAATGTCTTGATATATGGAGTGATGCGAAGAACAGCGTCAGACGATAAAAGTTTCGGGTCTGGTGGCTGAATTGTCGGCCTCGTTCTTGCCAGTCTGTCTGCCAGTTCATTTCTCGGACTTCCACAGTGGCCTGGGACCCAGCATAACTGTACATCCTTGTTATTGCGTCGTAGAAATTGTATCCCGTGTAGCACTTCATGTATCAGAGGGTGTTTAGTGTTTAGGCTCTCGAGTGCTTGAAGGCAAGATTTAGAGTCTGTGCAGATCAGAGCTTGTTCTTTTCGCGTCGCATCCACAAAGTTGAGTGCCATGAGTAGGGCTTGTGCTTCCGCAGTAAAAATTGAACTCAGTGGGTGTAGGCCAATACTTGCAGATTCTTCCTTTGTCACAACTCCGCAGTTACTTGACTTGTAGTCTTAGACCCATCAGTATAGATGGTGAAGTGCGCTGGGTATTGTTCTCTTATATTCAGGAAATCTGTCAGATATTCATTCAGGTGAGTGGCTGGTTTCTTGTTTTTGGTCAGATCCATGATAATACTTGGCTTGATCAGTTTCCAGGGAGGAAGAGGTGTCGTAAATGCGCAGCTGATTGAGTTCATGTTTACATCAAGCTTTCCCAGGTGCTGTTTCATTCTCAGTCCAAGGGGTCTGATGAAGTTAGATCTTGATTCATACAAAGGAAGTAAGGGTGTGACAAAGACAGTTCCATAAGCAGGGTTTCGCAGGTTGCCCCTGAGTTTTATGATATATTGAAGTGAGAGCTTCGTTCTTCTGTGCTCAAGCGATGGTTCTTGGGCTTCAACATAAAGGCTGTGTATAGGGGAAGTACAATAGGCTCCGAGAGCTTATGCCCGAGTGGTGTATTGAATTTGCCTGTTTAAATAGGATTTCCTGGCGGCACCGTATATTATGCTGCCATAGTCAAGTTTGGATCTGACCGTTGCTCTGTACAGCTGAAGAGGGGCCGGAAGTCAGCACCCCATCTGGTGCTGGCCAGAACTTTCATGAAGTTCAGCCTTTGCGTGCATTTCTTCTTTACAGTGTCAATGTGTTGGATAAAATTAAGTTTAGTGTCCAGGATTAAACCTAAGTAACGTGCTTCCTTTACAAACTGGATAAGTGTGTTGCCAATGTGAAGTTGTGGGTCTGGGTGAAGGCTCTTTTCTTGGCAGAAGTGAATAGCCATTGTCTTGTCTTTAGAAAATTTGAACCCATTTCGTGTAGACCACTTCAGAATACTATCAATGTTTCGTTGCAGAAGACGTTCAATGTTGGCCATATTTTTCCCTCTAGCCCCTATGCAAAGGTCATCAACATACATGCTGAAAAAAGTGCCTGGTGAGATCACTTTGGCCACACTGTTTATTTTCAGATTAAATAATGTGACTGATAGAATGCATCCTTGTGGGACTCCCATTTCTTGAGTGTGACTTTCCGAATAAGTTCCATTAATTTTCACTTTAAAACGTCTGTCTGTAAGGAAACTGTCGATAAAAATTGGTAGTCGACCTCTAAGACCGGCTTGCTGGAGATCTCTCAGTATGCCATATTCCAGGTTGTATCATAGGCTTTCTCAATGTCAAAGAATACGACAACTGCATGCTCCTTTTTGATGAATGCATCTCGGATAAAAGCCTCCAGCCTTACCAAGTTATCCACTGTACTCCTGCATGTTCTGAACCCGCTCTGGAATTCACTCAGTGTTTTATTATGCTCAAGTTCCCACACTAGTCTGTTGTTAACCATGCGTTCCATGGTCTTGCATAGACAGCTGGTTAAAGCTATGGGCCTGTAGTTGAACGGTAGACTAGGATCCCTTCCAGGTTTTGGGAGAGGGATGACGGTTGCTTCCTTCCATATGCCTGGTATCTGTCCAGTGTCCCATATCATATTAAGTACCTTCAACAGCACGTTTTTTGAGGAGGATGGTAGAGATTTAATCATTTGGTAATGAATATTGTCTGGACCTGCTGCTGTGTTATGTGCCTTCTGAATAGCAATACTTAGTTCGTCCATGGTGAAGTCTTGATTGTATGGTTCTGTGTCATTAGTCCGAAAGTTTATCACTGTCCTTTCCAGTTCCCCTCGTAGCATTCGGAATTCAGGAGTGAGATTGTCACTGGCAGATGCTGTTTGGAAAGCTCCAGATAATTGTTGGGCTATTTCCATTTCAGTTTCTATGATTTGCTGGGCAATTTTGAGAAAGTGGACAAGTGGTTGGTTTCCTTTCCCCTGCATTCTACGAAGCAGGTTCCAGATCTTTCTTGGGTCTGTGTTGGCAGTAATGCTATTGACAAAATGCCTCCAGCTGTGTCTTTTGGCTCGGTTTATCAATTGACGAGCATTGGCTCTAGCGATCCTCAGTACATCTAGGTTTTCAGGGGTTGGGTGAGTATTGAAGGTTCTTTCAGTCCTCTTCCGACGTTGAATTGCTTGCTTGCAATCATCATTGAACCAGGGGTTGTGCCTCCTTGTCGGGCGTGTAGTTTTTGGGATTGTTTCATCTGCTATTTTTAAGGGTAGAGGTGAACCAGGTTATGTCAACGTGGCATTGGTTAGAGGTCGTGTTTAGCCTTTGTTGGCAGAGTGTTTGAAAGGCTTGCCAGTTCGCTGCAGTGAACTTCCATCGTTGGGGTAAAGGAGTGGCCTGGGGTTTGTCAGGTGTGATAAGGATTGGGAAGTGGTCACTCCCACACAAATCCTCCCATACGCCCCACGAGAATTCTGAAAGTAGGTCTGGGTGACATATAAACAGATCTGGAGTAGAGTAGGTTCCATGTCCCGGGTGTAGGTACGTGCTTCTATTTGTATTCATCAAACAAAGGTTGTTCGAACTGATGAGGTTCTCGATGACTTTTCCTCTACTATTTGCACATTGACTCTACAGTTCCATTGAATTATTGGGTTTGTCATCATTCGTTTTCCTGGAATGGGGGGTTTTGTTTTTATACTTGGTACGGGGTGAAAGACTTCTGGTTCTGTGGTGTCCACCGTCGTTCATGTCTATTTCGTCCAGGTCTTTTTTTCGGGGGTCCGTGCCCATTTTGGACTGGAAGCCGATTAGCTTCTTGCCTACTTTGCCAGTGATGACTTCATCCGTACTCTTTTCAGGTTTTCCAGTCGTCTGCAAGGCCGTGGTAGGACAATGAGAGGTTGAAGCCTTTGTTTTGGTCGTAGGTTGTTCTTTTGGGGTGGGAGAACTCGTAACACCCTTGGGTTTGTCTCCTTGCAGCCATGTAATATCAGTTTGGCAACCCTTTGACAGTGAGTCCCTTACTACTCCTGAAAATGATCACTCAAACTGGAAGTTGTGTAGTCCTGTCACCAGTTTTGCGGCTTCCGGGTGACTTATCTTCCTGGTATACTTTAATTTTTGTATTTCTTTCTCTCTGGCCCAGGTCGGGCATGTTCTATCAGATGCAGGGTGCGGTCCCCCACAATTTCTGTAGTTAGCTGGTTTTAGGCAGGGTGCAGCATGTTCTTCTCCCCCACAGTTGTGGCAGGTTGCCTTGCCTCTGCAAGCAGAGGACCCATGGCCGTACTTTTGGCACTTAAAGCACCGTAGTGGATTAGGAATTTAGGGTGTCACTTCCACTGTCATATAGCCTATTGCTATCCTTGCAGGAAGTGTAGGTTTGTTAAAAGTGACAATATAAGTGTTTGTCTTACACAAGTCAACTTGTTTTTTAATTACAATTCGTTTTACATGCATCACATCTTGCGGCATCAATTCATGAGTAATCTCAGCGTCTTCCATATCTGACAATTCTCTGCATCGGATCACTCCTTTGCAACTGTTAAGTGTTGGGTGAGGAAAAACTTTAGTTTTAATGTTTACGAATGATGTAATACTCAACAAATTGTCAGCTTGGACTTTAACACACTCAACCAGAATTTGTCCTGATCGGAGTTTCTTTGCATCTTTAACCGTACCAGCTATACCCATAATTCCTTTTTGGATCACAAAGGGAGATAGTCTGGTCAAACTAAGGTCTGGCTGATCAGATTCCAGAACTATGAATCTGGGCCAGTTTCCTATAGTACTAAAAGAGACGGACCCAACTGGTGGATCCAACTCAGTAGCGAGATCGAGGAAGCGACGTTTGTGGGTTGTTTTGTTATCCATGTTTAAAATTTTATAGGTTCATCACTCTTGCCCCCCACCCACCACGGAGCCCAACAAGGGAATGCACAGCACCGCGGATATCCAGCAGGTTATGCATTAGGGATACAGGGGTGACATACTCGATACACTAGATGGTACAAGTGCTCAATTGACCCTGAGCCAGCGCCTCCTAGGAATCCCAAAAGAGATGCATCTAGGGCATGTCCTGACCAGCCGATTGATTGGAGCGGGCCACTCCAACCTCCCATCTATGTGAATTCGGGGCCAAAGTGCTGTGTTGGGAGCATAGCAGCCGCCGCCGCCACTTCCCTCAAACACCAGGATCCCTCCCTCCACAGACACGGGTCAAACCCTACGGCAAACGGGGCGCCCCATTCGTTCGCCTTTTACGAACAGCAAGGGGGTGCTGAGGACCTGTTCTTCCCCGGGTCCCCACGGGGAAAACAGGGCCTTGAACAGGGCCTTGAACAGGACCTTGAACAGGGCCTTGAACAAGACCCAACCCGGACCTTGAACAGGGCCTTGAACAAGACCCAACCCGGACCTTGAACAAGACCCAACCCGGACCTTGAACAGGGCCTTGAACAAGACCCAACCCG
>JAJAGP010007192.1:0-15176 GCA_025084515.1 Ancistrus triradiatus | reverse complement strand
CCTGGGGGCAGCCACTGGAACTGCAGACGTCCTGTAGGCAGCCGCTGGAACTGCAGACGTCCTGTAGGCAGCCGCTGGAACTGCAGACGCCCTGGGGGCAGCCACTGGAACTGCAGACGCCCTGGGGGCAGCAACTGGAACTGCTGATGCCTTGGATGCAGTTACTGGCCATATTGACGACCTGGACATAGTCACTGGTACAACCGTCCGAGAGGCGGGAGTGGGCACGAGTGGGAGTGATGTGACTGTCTTTGTCGGAAAGGCCCGTGGTGCAGGTGTAGGCACGACTGTCCACGATGCAGGACTGGCAAGAGCAGAAACGGGACCACTTACTACCGCTGGTTCAGACTTGGAACTATTGGAAACTAGAGGATCTGAAGCGAGGTTAAAGTGATTGGAGGCACGAGTATCAAGAACTAGAGGTTCTGAAGCAAGACTAGAGCGACGAGAGGCACGAGCGTCAAAAACTAGAGGTTCTGAGACGAGATTAGAGCGGTTAGAAGCACGAGTGCCAAGAACTAGGGGTTCTGGAGCGAGACTAGAGCGATTAGAAGCACGTACGTTGAGAACTAGGGGTTCTGGAGCGTGAGTAGAGCGATTAGGAACACGAGCGCCAGGAACTAGGGGTTCTGAGGCGTGTTTAGAGCGAGTAGAAGCACGAGCGCCAGGAACTAGGGGTTCTGAGGCGTAATTAGAGCGAGTAGAAACACGAACGTCGAGAACTAAAGGATCGGGCACAAAACAAAAGCGACTAAAGATGTAATTGTCGGCCAGCAGATCGCTTTGATGCCTGGTTAGGGCGGTCCGGCTGGTGGTAAGCTGGGGATCCAGCACTTTACCAACCAGTGCAGACCGGACAGGGCGAACGGGTTCTGCAGGGCTGGAACCCACAGCTTCGATGCCCGGGGAGTCCCATGGGGAGCCAAAACCGAACTCCAGCTCCTCCAGAAATAGCTCTATGGTACCCATCCGGAGCACCAGCCACATGTGAGTGGCCCAAACCAGGGCTTCACTGCCAAGGTGAAGAAACAAAAAAGACACCTTTTCGTGCTTGGAATTGAAATGGAAAAACTCAAAATAAGCCCTGCACTGTACCACGAATGGCCAGCAGGAGGCAGGGTCGCTGTAGAAACGGCCGAGAGAAAAAGAACCTGCCATCTCCATAATCGGCGGGTTATTCTGTAACGGCGGAGGCAGATGGGAAGCAGGAGACGAACACAGGTTCACAAAAGGGAGGATTTATTCAAAAAAGGCAAACAAAGGGAGACACAGCAAACTGAAAGAAGCGAGGACCGAAAACGGGTGTGGAACATAAATACGGCCGCAGCCGGAAAACGGGCACGGAACGAAAACAGGTGGTAAACCAAAACTACCCTGGGACGGAAAACGGGTGGTAACTAAAGAAAACACGGAAGTAAGCTAAACAGAAAGATACCTGGATAGAACGCGGCACAGCGGGCATGGACGGACATGGAGGAGCACGGAGGAGCACGGACGGAACGCGTAGGGACGCGATAGCCAGGACGACACGAAGGCGAGGCGCGTAGGGACGCGAGACGAGTAGCGGCGCGTAGGGACGCGACTGACGTGGACCGTCAACAACATCAATAACCCGCGAGGTGAGTCTCTCACGGTCTTGTCTTTATAGGACGTCTCACAGCTGATCCTAATTACAGCGATCGTGGTGAGACGTCCTGATTGGCGCGCGCTGCCGTGGCGCGTGACAGTTGGGGAAGGCCTTTGTATTTTTTTTGTTTTGTTTTATGTGTAGGGAAGTAAGTATTAAGTGGGTGGTTAGTTAGTTGGTGTTTTGTTTATTATTTTGGCGTGGCTTACCCCTGGAGATATGGCTGTCTTAAATCTAATCAATGTTTGAACATCTAGTTGTCAATAATCTCCTAAATGATGCAATGATGAATTGGTCAGTGGTGTGTCAATTGCTGTCTCTTTCGGTCTCTCTCAGGTGTTATGGCCTAGTGTGGCCTTGGTAATGGTTTATGCTGCTCCATAACCTAACGGGCACATAACACTTGAGGGCTTGTCCGGGAGTTGATTGTTTGGTGGGACATTTACTGCTTGTGTTGTTGTTGTTGTTGTTGTTGTTGTTGTTGTTGTTGTTTGCACAGTTGTAAATGACTTTGGTTGGTGCTGGTTGGGTTATGGTAAACTGTTCATGCTGGGTTTATGTAAGTAATTAAAAGCCATTAATTAGTGGTGATTGGTCTTAATTGGCAATTAGTGTTGATTATCTGCAGTAATTGGAGTTTTAGTGGTTGGTGAACCTGCTGATGAAATGTGAATGAGTGAGTTCACAGTTTGGTGTGAGGTATTGTGCATGACTATAGCTATGGATTTTGATATGGAGTAGTTTGTGTTGGCTCCTTCTGTAGAGGCCTTAGTGAAGTGTAGAAAGGCTGACTTGTTGCCAGTAGCTGAGTTTTATAATATCCCTGTACATCATGCAGCTAGAAAGGCTGACATAAGGGAGAGTTTACTTGAAAAGCTGCAGGAAGAGAAAAGGTTGCCAGAATCTCCTGGGGTAGGGGAGGTTTCTAGAACTACCCTTAGTGGGTTATATGGTGCTGAGGTAGTGGGTGTTGTACCGGAAGCGATATCTACTACTAACGCTGGTGCGTTGCCATCTGAGCAGACTTGTTTTAGTAATCTGGATCTAAACTGGGCTATAAAACTAAAAGAGCTAGAACTTGCAAGTAAACAACAAGAGCATGAAACACAAGTAGTAAGAGTTCGTGCACTAGAATAAGAAGCAAGCAGGAAGGTACCTGAAATGCAACCTGCTGTATTCTCCACAGAGTTTGATATTGGTAAGCATATTTCTTTAGTACTTCCATTTCGAGAATCAGAAGTAGATATGTACTTTACAGCGTTTGAGTGAGTAGCTGCTACATTGCACTGGCCTAAAGGTATGTGGTCTTTACTGCTTCAGTGTAAGTTGGTTGGTAAAGCGCAAGAGGTATGCTCATCTTTAAGTGTAGAACAAGCTCTTTACTATCAGGTGGTTAAGACTGCTGTTCTCAGAGCGTATGAGCTGGTACCTGAGGCATATAGGCAAAGATTTCGGGTGCACCAAAAGTCTGTGGAACAAACTTTTGTTGAGTGTGAAAAATCGGTTTTGTTTGAGAAATGGTGTGCAGCATCAAAGGTAACATTTGAGTCAGCTTAAGGAACTGGTTTTGTTGGAGGATTTTAAAAATGTTGTGCCTGAGGCTGTGGCTGTATTTTTAAATGAAAGAATAGTGACAACATTGGCAGAGGCAGCAACATTGACTGATGAGTATGTGTTAACTCATAAAACAGTCTTTCCTTCATTGAAAGCTGCAAGTATGACTGTAGCCATTGTTCGGGACCAGAAAGGACCAGAGAAAGGATCCGGTAGGTTCCGAGGGTTCCAGAGCATGTCACAAAGAAAGCAACTCTCATCAAAATTGGTGATTGAGTCACATGCACCACTTATGGAAACTAGAAAATGTTTCTATTGTAGACAGATTGGGCATGTGATTGCTAACTGTGATGCATGGAGTAAGAAGAAAGAGAAGTCTAAAATTGTGGCATTGGTGATGGTGCCTGAGGCAAGTTCAGTGTCTGGGACTGCTTTTCAGTCTAATGTTGGTGTAGATGTGTTCTCACCATTTGTTTTAGATGGAGGGGTCTGGGTAGATTGAGATGGTGGAACACTGTTCAAATTCTGCGAGATAATGGGACAGAGCAGTCTTTTATTCGTCGTGATGTATTACCATTTGGGGAAGACACGCTTTGCTTGAGTCCAGTGAGTGTACCCTTACACTGTTTGTCTCAGCTCAGATTTAGTGAATGGTCGAGTACGGATGGCAGTACGTGCTGAGTTACCAGTTGATGGAGTGGACTTTGTTCTGGGTAATGACTTGGCAAGCGGAAAGGTCTTTCCTGTTCCTGAGGTGATAACAGAACCTTCTACTGTGGCTGAGGATGAACTACAACAGAAGTTCCCTGTTGTTTTTCCCATGTGTGTGACCACTCATTCAAAAAGTCGTAAGGATGACTTTAATGTGTCGGCCTTGTTTGATGATGACATCAAGGAAGATGCAGTTGCCATGGGTTCAAACATGGAGGTGAGTGATGTTGATCAGGTGGGATTAGCTGAGATGGAACATGTTACTCTGTTCCTTCCAGTAAACCGAGAGGAGCTGATTGTGGCTCAAAAAGATAATAGTTCTCTCGTAAAATGCTGGTTGACTGTGGTGAAACCAGAGTGAATTCATGAGACTTCCGTGGCATATTATGTCCAGGATGGAGTGTTGATGCGGAAGTGGGCGAGTTCTGTCCCTTCTAAGGAATGGGATAGTGTATCCCAGATTGTGGTACCAGAGCCACTGATCTGGCACATGATCGTGTAATGGGAGGACATTTGGGGGTAAATAAAACACACCAGCATACTTTGCAAAACTTTTTTTGGCCAGGTATGAAAGCTGACGTAATGAAATATTGTAAATCATGCGTGTCAGATAGTGGGGAAACCTAATCAGAAAATTCCACCTTCCCCACTGAATCCGATACCTGCAGTTGGTGAGCCTTTTGAGCACTTGTTACTAGACTGTGTTGGTTAAAGCTCTTGTATGCTTTTGTTCCATTTTTGGGTTGCCGAAGACGATCCAGATGGATCAAGGCACAAATTTTACTGCTAAGTTATTCTCCCAAGTTTTACAGCAATTGGGTGTAAAACACCATACATCCTCTGCATTCCATCCGGAATCTCAAGGAACTCTTGAGCAGTTTTATCAGACATTAAAAGCGCGATTGCGAACGTTTTGTGTAGACTATAATAGAGTGGGATGAAGGGCTTCCATTGTTAATGTTTGCCTTACGTGAGGTAGCGCAAGAATCAACTGGATTTAGTCCTGCACAGCTAGTCTTTGCTCACACAGTACGAGGTCCGTTGAAGTTGCTGAAAGATCAGTTGTTGCAAGATCCAGGTGTGAAAACGCGTAATTGGATTGATTATGTGAATAAGTTTCGAAGTTGGTTTACTCGAGCTTTTGTGGTGGCACGAGTCTCTGGCTTCAGCCCAAACTGCTATGAAAAAACAGTTTGATGGAAAGGCAGTACTCAGAGTTTTCAACCCAGGTGATGAAGTACTAGTGCTGTTACCAGTGTCTGGTTCAGCATTGTGCCAACGGTTTGCGGGGCCGTATAAAGTCTACAAAAGGTTGAGTGATGTGAATTATGTGATTTCCATGCCGGATTATAGACGTAAAACCCGATTGTCACATCGATATGTTGAAACTGTTAGGATCCGTGCCCTGACCCCGTGATTTTTGTTCATGGACTTGTACGGATTACCGGACGTCGCTATCAGATCCTTTGGACTGCCTGCAGCAGCTTCTTTCTGCCTCAGATCCCAGCTTTGTGGTATCGTTCTGCCTGGTGTCATTATTTGTTGGCTGTTTTTACTCTCGCTATGTGGTGCTGTATCCTAGCCTAGCTTAGCTATGTTTTTGGTGTTCTAGTTTGGGTTCTTGTTCTAGCTTTCTCAGTTGTCTAGGCTTTATTGTTACTAAGCTTCTTGTATTTGGTCATGCTTTGTAACTTTGCTTACCTTATGTTCCATGCCTCGTGGTTATCTGGTAGATCTTTTCTAGTTGAGCGTTGTACCCCAGCTTTCCTAGAAGCCCACGCTATGTGGTACTAAGCTTATTTTGTGTTTTCTATGCCACGTAGCCCTGTTATCTGATAGTCCAGGTCTTGCCGTACAAGTATCTTTGTTTCTTACTATGCTTGGTAAATCATGTTAGGTAGTAACTTGCTATTGTTGCACATGCCATGTTTTGTTAATCTATGTTCATGCCATGCCTTGTAATGCACGTAATGTGGTAGCTCATTTATCTATGTCTATGCCATGCTTTGTCAATCCATGTTCATGCCATGCCTTGTAACCCATGTAACGTGGTAGCTTGCTTGTCTATGCTCATGCCTTGTTTATCCATTTTTACGCCATGCCTAGTAATCCTTGAAATGTATTAAGTTTGCTATCCATGCCCATGCTATGCTTTGTCGTCCAGGCCATGCCTTAGCACTTATCCAGGTTTCATGCCACGCTTTGTACTCTATGAAATGCTGTAGCAAGTTACTCGGTTCATGCCTTCCTACTGGACTGGATTCCACCGCTGCCACCATATGTGATAGAGTACGCCTAAGCGGCCAAGGGAGGTGATAGGAAACTCAGTCGACCAGATCCTTAGTTGTACAATACTTGCTTTATTTCCGATCATGAAAAGTTCATACCACGCGCTCGCGAGGTGAACGCCATCCACTAGTTCACCTCCACGACTCTAACAGCGCGCACCTGCCTTTTTTCCCGGAAATGATTCCCCCCCTTTATAAATACTTAGCCGTCATTCTCATTACATGATCACCTCAACACACACATCAACCTATTTTAAATTACAATTATCAATAATTGTGACGCCAAACCTACGTGAAGTAAAAGGAATATGCATAAACATGGCTAATAACTACAAACCTACTAGAGATGCATAGAGTGATGATGTCACACCTTAGCTCGTCATCACACCTTGTCCTGTAACCTGGTTGTCCAGGCCTTGCCCTCGTTAGTTTCTATGTTTCATGCCATGTTTTGCAGTCTTCTATTGTTGGGGAGTTATTAGGTCATTCCATGTTTTATACCTGGAAGTCTGGGCCTTGGTACACCCTTGTTAAATGTCTTGCTTTGTTTACCTGGTGTTTCTCATTGTCTAGGCCTAGTTACCCTTACTCATCTGGTTCCTAGCTAGACCTTTATGTGTTGTTTTCCTTTTGATCCTGGCTGTGTGGTAGCTAGTTCTCCCTGGTTCAGGTCAGGCCTTATTGCCTTGTTTTCCGGTCATTCTGGCCTTCCTGTCCTTGCCCTTTTGTTTTCAGTTTTTCTGGTGTCATCGCCTTATGTTATTAATCTATGTTTTATTATTGCTTTTCATTCATTTTTGGTTGTGTTGTTGCTTTGAGTTTCTGTTAATAAACTTTTCCTTTAAACTGAGATCTGCATTCGCCTGCTTCTGCCTTGCTGCCACCCCGTAACAGAATGCTCCCCCCCCAGCTCAGCAGGTGGCGGGTCTCAGTCCCTTGCCCCGCCACCCGGATCCTTTTGGCGGGGACCCCAGCAAATGTAGACTGTTCATGGACCAGTGTAGATTGTTTGTTTCTTTTTATTTTTGTTGTCCACAGGAGGACCTGTTGCATGCTGTGGTCCTCTCTCTCCATGATAAAGCCCGGGAGTGGACTTTGCAACATTGGCCACAGTTCGCACAGGGGTCCATGGAGGAGTTCCTGGAGGCAATCGAGGCTGGATTTTGTCACCGCCTCAGCAAGCTCCGCCACCCTCCTCTGGTTAGTCACCCCCGGGACCCCCAGCTTGGGGAGTATCCTGATTTGCGCCTGGACCAGGCTCGTCCAGGGAGGGCTCACTTCAGAGACCATCCAGAGTGCCATGCTCTCTCCGGAGACCCTCCAGAGCATGTCTTCACTCGTCATGGACGCCCTTGCTGATCCTGAGGATGCTGAAATCTTCGCCTCGCTCTACGAGATCGCTCAGACTGCTGCGTCACTCGTCAAGATCGTCGAGGGCGTGGTTTCACCCTTCAAGGACATGGGAACCTGCTCCTTGCTTACGGAGGTCGCTTGGAAGGCTGCCTCCCTTGCTGAGATAGCCCGGGGCATCATCTCGCCCACGGTTGTCACTCAGAACGCCGCCTCACTTGTCGAGCTCGTGCAGTCAGTCTCGTCACTCCTTGCCAGGGGAGCCTCGGGTTCCCTGTCAGGGCTGTCGGGTCCTCTTAGCCTCGGTGTCGAGTCTACCGGACCTCATTGCATTAGGTCTGTGCCATCAGGGCTTCATAGTTCCGGGTCCGGTCTCCACACTCAGTGATGTGGCATCCAGGCATCTTAGCCCTGCTTCCGAGTCGCTAGAGGCACCTAGTTCGGTTGTTGAGCCGCTAACCGCCATGTCTGCACCGCCTAGCCCCGCTACCGAACCCTCTGAGGCGCTTAACTCGGTCGTTGAGCCGCTAACAGCCATGTCTGCACTGCTTAGCCCCGCTTCCGAACCTCTAGAGGCATTCAGCTTGGTTGTTGAGCCCCTAACGGCCATGTCCAAGCCGCTTAACCCTGCTTCGAGCTGCTCGCGTCACTCTGCTCTACGGTTAAGCTGCCGGCGTCTGGTACCCTTACTTCCAAGTCGGATCGCCTCATTTTAGAACGTGCTAGTCATATGTCCGTGCTTGTTTTTCATGTTAGTTCACCTGTTGAGCTGGTCACGTTTCGCAGCTCCACGTTAGAGCCCCTAGCGTCCAGTCTCACCGATTCTGAGCTCCTCAGCTCCGAACCAGGGCCTTTAGGACTATCTGGTCCGGCATTAGGGCCTCTGGAACCTCTCCGTTCCATGTCTGAGCAACCTGCACTGTCGGGTCTCTTGAATGAGTCGCTAGCCCCAGCTAACTCTGCGTTGAGGCACGTTAGCCCCATCTCTAGGCACTTCACGTCTTCTAGCTCCGTCAATGAGCCACTAGCACCGTGTAGCCCATTGTCTGTGCATGCTAGCCCTTTTGCTGAGCTCGCCGTGCAGTTTTGCCCTGTAGATGAGCCACTCGTGCGTGGCAACTTATCTGGCCTTGCTAGCCCCATTTTTGATCTCGCCAAACTGTCTCACCCTGTAGAGGTGCCGCTCAGGCCGGGTAACTTGTTGTCCGCACCTGCTAGCCCTTTCTCTGGGCCTGTTTTGCCGGTCTGTCTTGCTTCCAAGCCGTTCACGCAGTTTGGCTCGGTGAATGAGCTAGCCGCAGCATTTGCGCAGCTTAGTTTGGTAGATGAGCCGCTAGCCGCTTTAACCTGGTGAGTTAGGCCCCTTGCCCCATTTTCGAGCCTTTTGGGTGCGCGAGCCCTGTTGACGAGCTGCTTGTGGTCGATAGCTCCATGTCCGAGGACTATGCGCCCCTTAGCTCTGTTGTCAAGCCCATTGTGCCGCGGTCGTCTGCGCTGCGGTCGTCTGCCCGCTGTGTCGTCAAGCCTAGAGGGGGTCCTCCGGGAGGCCGGCCAGTCAAGAGAGGCGCTTTTTAAGGCCGTCCCGGGGGCCATCAAGCCAAGTCAGGCCATCCCGGGGGCTGTCAAGACAAGAAGGGTTTTCCTACTCGCCATCAAGTTCCCTGAGGCCTCCCAGAAGGCCGTCAAGCCTCCAGAGGTCTCCCAGAAGGCCACTAAGCCTCCTGAGGTCCCGCGTTCCAGAGGGGGCCTGCCGGAGGTCCAGCATTCCAGAGGGGGCCTGCTGGAGGTCCTGTGCTCCAGAGGGGGCCTGCCTGACGTCTGCCTGCTGGACTTCCAAGGGATCCACCTGGTCAGCAGTCCGGGCCCCCCGTCCAGCCTCCTATCACAAGCCCGGGCTCGGCGCGGTTGCCTGGAGAGGAAACCCCCGGACCTGTGTACGCACCCCTGGGGGGGGTTAGGATCTGTTCTCTGCCCCCGTGCTTTGGTTACTTTTATTTTGACGATTCGCCAGAGGACCTAGTATGGCTGTGCCGCACCGGATGCTCGTTTGTTTTTTGCAGTGCGGACGCTATTTAAACTGCTCTTGTTCCCCGACACGTCGGGGGAGCATTGCGTGATGCATATGCATCTTCACGGTGGCTTTTTGTTCATAGACTTGTACGGATTACTGGACGTCGCTGTCAGATCCTTTGGACTGCCTGCAGCAGCTTCTTTCTGCCTCGGATCTTGGCTTTGTGGTATCGTTCTGCCTGGTGTCATTATTTGTTGGCTGTTTTTTACTCTCGCTATCTGGAGCAGTATTCTAGCCTAGCTTAGCTATGTTTTTGGTGTTCTAGTTTGGGTTCTTGTACTAGCTTTCTTAGTCATCTAGGCTTTATTGTTACTAAGCTGCTTGTATTTGGTCATGCTTTATAACTTTTGCTTACCTTATGTTCCATGCCTCGTGGTTATCTGGTAGATCTTTTCTAGTTGAGCGTTGTACCCCAGCTTTCCTACAAGCCCACGCTATGTGGTACTAAGCTTATTTTGTGTTTTCTATGCCGGGTAGCCCTGTTATCTGATAGTCCAGGTCTTGCCGTACAAGTATCTTTGTTTCTTACTATGCTTGGTAAATCATGTTAGGTAGTAACTTGCTATCGTTGCACATGCCATATTTTGTTAATCTATGTTCATGCCATGCCTTGTAATGCACGTAATGTGGTAGCTCATTTATCTATGTCTATGCCATGCTTTGTCAATCCATGTTCATGCCATGCCTTGTAACCCATGTAACATGGTGCTTGCTTGTTTATGCTCATGCCTTGTTTATCCATTTTTATGCCATGCCTAGTAATCCTTGAAATGTATTAAGTTTTCTATCCATGCCCATGCTATGCTTTGTCGTCCAGGACATGCCTTAGCACTTATCCAGGTTTATGCCACGCTTTGTACTCTATGAAATGCTGTAGCAAGCTACTCGGTTCATGCCTTGTCCTGTAACCTGGTTTCCAGGCCTTGCCCTTGTTAGTTTCTATGTTTCATGCCATGCTTTGCAGTCTTCTATTGTTGGGGAGTTATTAGTTCGTTCCATGTTTTATACCTGGAAGTCTGGGCCTTGCTTTTTGGTACACCCTTGTTAAATGTCTTGCTTTGTTTACCTGGTGTTTCTCATTGTCTAGGCCTAGTTACCCTTACTCATCTGGTTCCTAGCTAGACCTTTATGTGTTGTTTTCCTTTTGATCCTGGCTGTGTGGTAGCTGGTTCAGGTCAGGCCTCATTACCTTGTTTTCCTGTCATTCCGGCTTTGCTGTCCTTGCTCTTTTGTTTTCAGTTTATTTGTGGTGTCATCACCTTATGTTATTAATCTATGTTTTATTGCTTTTCATTCATTTTTGGTTGTGTTGTTGCTTTGAGTTTCTGTTAATAGATCTGCATTCACCTGCTTCTGCCTTGCTGCCACCCCATAACAGAAATGTTATGTGAGGCGTGACTGTGAAAATTGTCCTGAAGTGTCTGGGACAGCTGTATTGAAAAGCAAACCTACATTGGTTACTGGAATAGCGGAAACAGACGTGCCCGAGTGTGATGACTGCTTGAGTATTGGGTCAGTACTGGTGAGTACACTGCAGAATTCAGAAATACTCTCACAATCTGACTTGACAATTGGATGATAAGCTGCAGCATCTTCCTCCTGATGTTGGTGCAGCTCTTAAACTGTTGTTGAGGGAATATGCTAGGTTCTGTACTGACGTACCTCATCAAACTAATGTGTTACAACATGACATTGACGTGGGAAATACCAGTCCAGTTCACCAGAATTACTATCGGGTGAATCCTATTAAACGGGCTTATATGCAGAGAGAGGTAGCATATTTAGAGCAGCATGGGTTAGCTGTTCCTAGTGTCAGCCCATGAAGTTCTCCCTGCATCTTGGTGGGTCTTTTCTTTGTTGTACAGATTATCATAAGGGAAATGAGTTCACTGTACCCGACTCATTTCCGATGCCTCATATTGATGATTGTATTGACCAAGTGGGTGGTGCGAAATGTGTAACACAGCTGGATCTGCTGAAGGGATATTGGCAGGTCCCGCTGACAGTGTGCATCTGAAATTTCAGCATTTGTGACTCCTGACCGTTTTTTGCAGTACACTGTTATGGCCTTTGGGATGCATAATGCTCCTGCGACATTTCAACGATTGATGTGTTGTGTGCTCCAGTCTGTGCCGAATTGTGCGGTGTATTTAGATGATGTTGTAGTATACACGAATACTTGGGAGGAACACTTGCACATTTTGAAAGAAATCTTTGAACGTTTAGACCATGCTTCATTGACTTTGAACCTTGCCAAGTGTGAATTTGGTTGTGCCACGATTCGTTATTTAGGTCGCGAAATTGGGCAAGGAAAAGTTCAGACACCGGAGCATAAAATTAAAGCTGTCCTCAAATATCCAATTCCACGAACAATGCATGACATTTTTAGGTATGGGAGGTTATTACTGTTCTTTTTGTAAGAACTTTTCAACTGTAGTAGCTCCTTTGACTGAACTCCTAAAGAATCACAAGGGCTATGTTTGGTCAGAACAGTGTCAAAAAGCATTTGACGGAGTAAAAACTTTGTGTACTGCTCCTGTCTTAACTACTCCTGATTTTTCTCATCCTTTTAAAGTAGAGGTGGATGCCTGTGATGTTGGAGCTGGTGCGGTTTTGATCTAGGAGGATGATAATAGTGTAGATCACCATGTGTCCTTTTACTCAAAAAAATTCATCCAGTGCCAGTCCCATTACAGTGTGATTGAAAAGGAGACATTGGCTCTGCTGTTGGCGTTTGATCATTTGGAGGTGTACCTTAACTCTGTCTACCACTACTATAGTGTATACAGATCACAATTCTCGTGTTTCTTTCCCGTACGCAAAATAAGAATCAGCGATTGATGAGGTGGTCGTTATTAGTACAACCCTTTAATATACAAATATGTCATAAAGCAGGGGTTAATAATGTGGTGGCTGATTCGCTGTCTCGTGTTTTTATCTCCTGAGTGCTCAGGCTTTTTTTGGTGGGGGGGGGTGTGACGGCCACTATGGACCGGCCGAATGTGCACCCTGCTGTGTGTGTGTTCTCCAAATAATAGGTCTTCTCAGTCACTAGGAGGCACTGTGGGCGTTTGACGACATATCCCGTACTTCCTGTGGTGGACTTATAAAAGAAGACGACCAAGAGGGGGGAGCAGGGCAGGTAGCATTACCATCTTTGAGAGCTGGAGAGACAGTGGGGGTGTCATTGTAAAACCAGTAGTGTGATAGTAAAGTGCTGCCATTGGTGTTTATGATGTATGTTTTGGTGAATGGTTTTATTGGTAATGGGTTGGTAATGCTTTGGTAAAGCTTTTAAATCCTTTGTGTACATATGTATAATTATTAATATTTTTGATGTTCCACTCTGCCCGAAGGTGGTAAGTGCCATTTTTGGTTTCTCTCTCTTTTCTCCTGGTGTGTCAGCTAGTGAGGGAGTTGGGGAAGGCCTTTGGGGGTTTCACTAAGTCACTATAAGAATCATTACTGGGTATTGTCAGGGGGTTGCGCCATTTAGAAAAATGACGAACCCCAAAAACTAAATAAGAAGGATGGGACCCAAGTGCAGTTAGCTCCAGATGGTTTTATTGAACTGAAATAATGTTAAATAAATAAACTGAAATAAAAAGAAATACAAATGAATAAATAACAGAGAAGAAATGAGTCTCAGTTTGTGTGTATGGAAAGGCGGCGAATGAGCGATCAGGCAGTCACACATGCTGAGCTCAAACCGCGCTTTGAAGGAGCAGAGGAAGGAGGGGGTAAAAATCCCCCACTTGACGTCAGCGGTGCCGAACGCGCCCCTGCGCGTTAACTCTGCAGAGAGAGAAAGACAGAGGGGGGCGTTCCTCAAATGCCTGTGTCAGGTCTGCAGGGATGCGCACACACACACACACATGGAGCTGCCGTGGGCGTGGCAAAAGCTCCTGCACGCTCTGAGCGGCGAGCAGCGTTGCGAGAGCGTGAGGGAGGAGGAAGCAGACAGCGGCGAGCGAGATGGCAAAAAATAATAATAAAAGGAAAACAATATAATGCTCAGGCTACACTGTCTAAGCCCCTATGATGGATTAACCTCACACTTCACAGCGCTACGAAATCTGACGCTCCTTTGCGCTAATCCCTAACAAAGAAATAAAACAAATGAAGGAATGAAACGAAAGTGGAAGCACGGGGGGATCTTAATAAAGGCAGGAGTGAGATGGGTCAGGTCTCGACACACGCTGGAGTGGCCAACGACGATCGCTATTTATAAAATGCCGTAGCGGCGATCGAACGGCATGAGTAGCGTGTGTTCTCAGCCAAACAAAGGAATAAATCAACCGAGGGAAAGAAACGCAAGCGGGGGCTCTAAAAAGAGCAGAAGAGAGACGTGTGAGGTCTCGATGCACGCTCGGCCAACGATTCCTTATTAGGAACGCCTTAGCGAGGATCAGGGCTTACAAAGCGTGTCGGGGTCGAGATGATCCGACAGCTACTGCCAGTGGCAATGTGCTTAAATATCCAAAGGCAGCAGCTGAGGATCATTAGCTGTAATCAGCCGCCTTACTGACAGGGCGACCGATTACAGAAGCTGTCACGAATGTCACCAGAAAAAGCAGCTCAACGACGACCTCTAACGTCGAGCTGATGACACCCGTGACAGGTATGTGACATTTAGAGAGCAGATTAATTTTGTTCATACAGATTTACGCTGTTCAGATGTGATCTATCAAATATAGGTAACTAAATAAGTGATTATACAAGAAGGAAAATCAAAATAATCACAGGATCCATGATACATTCTAAGACTTTAATTATGTTAATATAGAAATAAAGAAGTAAAGGAATTCAGGCGCTATCTTGATGAGAACCATATGTGTTTGGTCTTACTTTGATGCAGCTTGTAGGTCCTTTTCCGTTGCCAGGTTGGTGAAATCTGAAGTTCTAGCAGAAATTAATAAAATTTGAGATATGAGTTCTGGTTTCTGATAAATGTGTGATTGAGTGGTGTGTGCATTTTAAGTCTCTCTCAGGCTTGATGAAAGAGTAGGAACGAGGATCTGACAAGTTATAAATTAGCAAAGGCAATTTTTGTCTTATCCCATCTAATACAGATATGTTGTATACGTGTAAATTGTTGTGGTGATGGGAGCTGGTTATCACCTACCCAGCTCCAGGATGTTTTTCACACCTTTGAGAGAATAGGGTCAGAGCATTGGTCCAATTAGCTAGTTTTTTGTGGTCTGGGATTGATTTGCCTCATGTTATGACATTTTAAGTTTAAGCAGAACACTTAATAGAGCTGAACACTTAATATTTTTCTCTTGATGGAAAGCAAATGCATTAAAATTCCAACTGTCCTGGTAATGTTTGTGGAAGAGGATAAGCAGAGAAACCTCATGATTTGCTGTGTTGAATCAAGATCAATTAAACTGGACTCACTATGTATACTTCTTCTTCTTCTTTCGGTTTCTCCCTTTATCAGGGGTCACCACAGCGAGTTAAACGTTTCCACCTCACCCTGCCCTCCACGTCCTCTACTCTCACCCCAACTCCCTCCCCTCTTTGGTCTTCCTCTCCGTCTCTTGCCTGGCAGCTCCATCGCCAACATCCTCCT
>JAJAGP010007191.1:0-15179 GCA_025084515.1 Ancistrus triradiatus | reverse complement strand
CTGCACGGGGGGGGGGGGGGGGGGCCCCCCCAAAAACTGAAAGCTTAGGTTCACATACTTTTGTCACTCACTAATATGTAATATTGTATAATTTTCCTCAATAAATAAATGACCAAGTATAATTTTTTGTCTCATTTGTATAACTGGGTTCTCTTTATCTACTTTTATGACTTGTGTGAAAATCTGATGATGTTTTAGGTCATATTTATGCAGAAATCTAGAAAATTCTAAAGGGTTCACAAACTTTCAAGCACCACTGTATGTGGAAAAAAATATTGGTCCATATTGCTGGAAAAATTCTGGCTAAAGCTCTCTCATGTACAAGGCAATTCTACATTTACATTTACATTACATTTACAGCATTTAGCAGACGCCCTTATCCAGAGCGACTTACAATTGGTACAGTCTTACAATCCAAGCAATTGTGGGTTAAGGGTCTTGCTCAAGGACCCAACAGTGGCAGCTTGGCAGAGGTGGGATTTGAACCCTGGACCTTTTGGTCCATAGTCCAGTACCTTAACCGCTAGGCTACCACAGCCTACCTAAAAGGTGTTCTAACTACATAAAGAATTAAAACTCGCTTACATTCTTTTTTCACTGTTATGTGCAAAAACGTTGAACATAAATGCCTGTCAGGTGTCAAACACTGATCAGTTTGCTGTACCACGAGATTGCTCATTTGATTGATTTTGATTTATTGTTTTCATCCTTGAATGACTTTTGATGAAATATCGTAACATTTGACAAACAACGCTTTCGCAGCACTAATTTACAGAGGGATATTTTTTGTTGAAGAATGTTAATGTAATGTCACACAGTGTCAGTCACCACATTCTACTTAAGTACAATTAACAACATGGTTTGAGTCCACCATGTGTACACATGCGATACCAGTCATGGTATAATGGTAATCCCTCACTTTTCAGAAGCGTGAACTCCATATCTCCAGTGCAAAACTGAACCAACTATGTCTTATTACAATTAATTTTACAATTTAGCCCAGCTATCCATTTAAATGCATAATAAACGCAGATAAATCTTTGGACAATCCAAGCAGTGTGTGAAACTTTGTGTGTGGAAACAAATGAAGGAACTGATGAGGTTGTCAGACAGGTTCTTATTACTAGAACTTATGGCTGCAAGGGTTTTGTGATTGAATGAGATTTTAATCATGCATACCAGTGTCAAAACGTGTGTTTTGTGGCTGTGGGGGCTGGCGGGGTCAAGTTTATATATCATTGTGAGGACCAAATGTCCTTACAAGGAGAAAAAGCTCTGACATTTTCTACCTTGTGGGAAAATTCTGACAAAAACTGCAACTTTCTTTTGAAAAACATAAAGCTAGGTCAGTGTTTTTCAATCCTGCTCCTGGTGCCACACGGCTCTGCACAATTTAGTGCTTCTCGTGTTTAAACACACCCACTTTAACTCAATAACAGGCTTGTTAATGATCTGAGTAGTTGGATCAGGTGTGTTGGGAGCAGGAAAACACTAAAACATGCAGAGCAGTGGGGCACTAGGACCAGGATTGAGAAACACTGAGCTAGGTTAAGGATAGGGTTGGTGTTGCAAACGGATTTTAGACCTTCTGAGAAACATTTCATTTATGAAATGAAGTTATATATGCTATGAGACCAACAAATGATAATATTTAACTTATGGTCTCCAAGCACTGTAAATGTTCCATTTTCAGTAGGGCATATGTTTTCAGAGTCCATATGAGTGCTTATGAGCCAACCAGCATGCAACCAGGAAATTACTCAAAATTGTAAAATTTGCCTTTTAAAAGCAAACAGTTGTGTACCAGGGCCACTCTCTTCTTGATTAGCCTATGGGGCTCACTGGAATATTATTGCCTCTCCAAATCTGCCATTCAATTGGCTAAATCAAAGCTAAACTCAACACATAACCATGTGTGCACCCATCTCATACACTCCCAATAAGCCCACATCTATTTAGGCCTTTGAGAGGTCTTCTCTTTCATTTCAGACCTTGACTCTTCCACGACTCAGTGAGCAACCGCATGCGGATGTTAACAGCCCTCCTTGGCTCAGTTTCGCCAGTGGAGCCCTTTGTTTGTTTACTACAGTTAATTCACCTGTAAAGCAAAAGTAAGTTATTTTAGGTTTGTTTATATATTGCTTTATGTGGCTGCTGATTAATAGCATAGGAAGGGGTCTCCGTATCCTGCCAGGGTGTGGGGGAATTAGAGGGGCAATGGACTTTTTTATAGAGATGATGATGATACAGTACTTGCACATATAAAGCAGCTTCCAGTTCCAGTATTAACTGTGTAAGGGTCTATTTTTTTTTAAGTTCAAATTTGATTTGTCCAATTTTGATCAATGATCATTCAATTTTTTGACAGCATTTTCATATCCTGTGTCTTTTCCTAATGAAATTACAGTTTACTGCATAAAAACGGTAAGTGAGACATCCAGTTAAGCAAACGTATTTCACATAATTTATACGATATTTTAAAATCTGAAAAACATTTATCCTAGTTCACTACATTTTCACTAATTAAAAATGAAAAGGTTTGAATGTATTGGCAGATGTTTTTGATTATTTATTGTTTTTTCTCATTCGTGCTTTTAGTTACAGTACAGTGGTCCTTGAAATTTGTAAAGCTTTAGAATGTTCTATATTTTTGCATAAATATGACCTTAAACATTATCAGATTTTTACATCTTAAAAGTATATAAAAAAGAGCCCAATCAAACAAATTACATAAAAATATTATACTTGATTTATTTATTGACTAAAATGACTCAATATTACTTATCTGCAAGTGACACAATTATGTGAATCTTTACGTTCACTATCTGTGAATTAGTGGAATCCAAAGTCTTCCATTCCATTCATCGAAATCACCTGACTTATACCCTAATTTCACCTTCAAATGATCTGCTAATGCTACAGTTTCACATATGTTTGCTGTTTACAGATGAGATGAGGGTGGGGTATGAAAGGATGATGGGTTGAATTTAGAATCATGGTTTGATACAAATGTTCCTGCTCCACAAACATTGTCATTGTAACCTTCAGTAAGCCACTTTAGCCAAAGTTCCCTAAATTTGCCTTCTCAAGAATTTGTTTATAAATAAGAATATAAGCTTAATACAATATTTCCAACAATTACAGTCATATACACCAAAATGCTGTATATACAAGAGAAGAAAAAAATGAAGTGTCCAGAAATGATGATTATTACAGCCCCCAAAACTACATGACTTCACAGCTAAATCTAATTTTCTGTAAATGTAAGCTGGCAGTTCTATTCTAGACCAACTATGCCAAAATACAAGTGTGTTGCACCATAAATGGGCTGCTTCTTACAAACGATCCAAGCCAACTATATGATTTTTTTAAAGGTTAGGACAGAATGAAATTTAGCTAGGCAGTTATCCTACTGAGTACAGGTTTTGGGTTGATTACAAGTTGGGTTATACTCTCATACATGAGCAGCACTGTTCATTTACCATGTACCTGCATACATTTTTTTTGCATCTGGAGCACTGAAAGCTGCATTCACTACACAAATGGTCAGAACTATGTCCCAAAATGCATATTTGGATAATGAATAGTATGATTAATTAATACACCACCAATGGTATTGTTATCATTTTAACATCCTATGCAATATATAGAGTGCTGTGTGGTATGTTATAGCTAAGTGTTTTTGTTTTCACGCACTTTTCCTGTTTAGGGTTGTGGTGGCAACAGTCTGATTTCATTTTTGTCTGGAATATCTGTAGAGTGGTAGAGTGTTTCATAAATTCCAATAAACTTTGATAGTGTATCAATAAATCTGTTGGGGGTCTATGATCCCCCAGGCAATTTTTAAAGATGCAGTCCAAAGACAGACAACCGACTAGGTAAAACCAAGGTGATTTATTGAACAAATGTCAAGATAAGCAAAACCAAACTGCAATAACTGAGAACGGGTAAAAAAAAAAGCAAACAAACAAAGACTCGAAGGAGCTGGCTTGAACACGGAACATGGCGAGGTGCGGCAGCAGTGTGAGGCTGGCTTCCCAGGATGATGGCGTTACAAAGACATCTGGAGTCTGGGATGATCCTGGAAGGAAGTCCGCGCGGGCTGTGAATAAGAAATGCGTGACGTGAGAACAGGGAACAAAAACCTGGTGTGAGAGCCAAAAACAAAGCAACAATGCTACAAGTAATAGTGCTAAGCTAATGCTACGGAGCTATTTTAAGAATTATGTGTGGCTAGGCTAAGTCTGGTAGAAACAATGACTAAAGTTCGGCAAGGCAAAGACGCGATAACAAGCATAAACAGGAATCATGGAAGTGAGAACAAAGCAAAGTCAACAGGCAAACTCGCGATCTGTGGCTGTGTAGAGAGGAGCTTTATAGGACGTGGTTGATGAATGGAAATGCTGAGCCGGTGGTCCTATGGCGACGATCAGTGGAGTGCTGGGCAGTGGCATGGGCCTTGAGCAGTGCTTCCCTGGTGGTCTTCCAGATCTCCGCATCTGCGGAGGTGATGGTGGACAGAAGGGACTGCCTCCTCCAATTCCAGGTCTGGAAACAAGGGCAGCTGATAGCCCAGCGATGCCTCAAATGGTGAGAGACCCATGGCGGATATGGGCAGTGTGTTATGGGCATATTCAGCCCAACCAGGATGCTGGCTCCACTTGGTTGTGTCTTGGGTAGACAGGCAGCGCAGAGTCCGTTGACGGTCCATTCCACTTCTCAGCTGGGCTGGGCTACCAAACGATCTGGCGAGATGATGGGGTCCGGAGAGTCTTTGGGAACCTCCGAGGAGAATCGGCGGGACAGGGCGTCCGGCTTCACGTTCCTTGACCCTGGGTGATAAGAAGAAAAATTCAAACATTAGAAAAACAGGGCCCACCTGGCCTGACGGGCATTAAGTTTTCTTGGCAGACTGAATGTAGGTCAGGTTGTTCTGGTCCATCCAGACCACGAATGGTTGTTCGGCCACCTGCAGCCAGTGTCTCCATTCTCCGAGGGGCAACTTTACGGCAAGTAGCTCCCGATTGCCGACGTCGTAGTTGGTCTCGGCAGGAGAGAGGTGTCTGGAGAAGTAGTTGCAGGGGTGAAGCTTGTTGCTGGGGCCCCGATGCTGGACCTACCCCTAGGTCCGCCATGTCCACCTTCACCTCAAACTGCTTACTGGGGTCAGGTTGGGCCAGTATGGGTGCAGTGGTGAACAAGCCCTTTGAGTTTTGTGAAAGCCCTCTCAGCCTCAGTTGTCCACTGGAAGGGCCGCTTGGTGGAGGTGAGTTGTGTGAGGGGGGCTGCCACCTTACCATAGTCTTTGATAAATCGGCAGTAAAAATTGGCGAATCCCAAGAAGCATTGCAGCTCCTTGGGCCCTGCAGGAGGTCAAACCCGAAGATATGAGGGGAAGAGGGTACTTGTTCCTCTTTGTTATGGCATTTAGGCTGCAAAAATCAATACAGGGTCTGAGGGACCCATCTTTCTTGGAAACGAAAAAAAAACACTCGGCTCCGAGGGAAGAGGAGGAGGGCCTTATCAGCCCCACTGAGAGACACTCCGAAATGTATTCTTCCATGGCCTCTCTCTCAGTATGAGACAGACTGTATAGTCAGCTAGAGGGTAGAGGTGCCCCAGGGTGGAGCTCAATAGAATAGTCATAGGGACGATGCAGTGGTAGACTCTTGGCATGGTCTTCATCAAACACTCTAAGGTCATGGTAGGGACGAGGCACCCGAGAGAGATCGATGGGTTCTGAGGTCTGAGAAGTGTGTGGAGAGTTCTTGGAAGGTGGAACGGCTGATCTGAGGCAGCTCTGGTGGCAAGACTCACTCCATCCCAGGACCTTCCCCAGGCTCCAGTTGTTGGTGAGATTGTGGGGCACTAGCCAGGGGAACCTGAGGACCAGAGGGGTCTTGCGGATCTGGATGACAGTGAACGAGATCATCTCATGGTGATTCCCTGACAGGACAAACAGAATCAGTAGGAGCTTGCCACCCAGAGCGCAAACCCACCTTGGGGCCTCCAAGGTGCAATCAATCAAGTTGTCTTCTGCTCGGGAGTCGACTAAGGCCTATAGGAAATGAGTTGTCCCAGACAGATACAGTGTGGCAAGTAGCAAGAGCGAAGCACAAGGGCGGTGAGGGACTTAGTTAAGTGCTTGTTAGGGCCCCCAGGTTCACTGGCGAGAGACCCCATTTGGGTTCACAGGACATGCCGAGAGTATGTGGTTCAGACCCCCACAGTAGAAGCATAGGCCTTGTTCTCTGCGTCAAGAGCGTTCCTGGGGGGTCAACTTGGTGCGCCCTAGTTGCATGGGTTCAGGTTCTTCCAGAGGGGCTGGCGCAGTCACCCGGGGGGAGGCTCCTCAGAGGCAGTGGACCTGGTCTGCAGAGACAGAGTTGCCTTGACTGGGCGCTGGGCCCTTTCCATCCGGCGTTCATGGAAGCACTGGTCCAGACAAACAGCCAAAGCCACCTGAGCCTTCAAGTTGCGATGGTCATCACCCACCGCTAACTCATCCTAGAGCTGTTCAGACAACCCTTTGCGGAATGCCTCATGTAACATCATGCCACTGGTCGTCTGTAGCCAACGACCAGAACTCCACAGCATAATCAGTGACTGACCGTGAACCCCGTCGAAGGCTGATGAGTTGGCTCGACGCTACTTCCCCATGGCTAAAGTGGTCGAACACCACTCTAAAATGAGGGAGGAAGCCGTCGTACGAGACCACCTCAAAACAGCTCTTGGAGAGCGCAGCTTCAGCCCACATCAAGGGCCTGTCTTGCTGGGGCCCAACAAGGTACCCAACCTTTGAGGCATCGGTGGCAATGGCCGAAACCTGAAAACCAGATCACATTGCAAGATAAAGAGCCAGAACTTGTCGAGTTCTCCACTGAAGGGCTCCAGGTGCATGAAGGGAATCTCTGTGCCCCTAGGTGGTGCTGGATGTTCCGGTGCAGTGGGAGCGGAGGACCCAGGCCATGAGGGAGAAGTCAGAGGGGCTGAGGAGTCCTGTGTGCCGCTGGTGCTGGAGGTGGTCTGGCTCATGGCAGGGGGAATGGATCCCTGGGAAATGAAGCGAAACGAAACGATTAAGCTTACTGGTCAAGGCGGTTACCTGAGTGGACAAAAGTCAGTTCGATTCCAAAGAGATTTAAGTAGTTGCTCATGCTGAGTCAACCATGCTTCCTGATGTTGAATCAACATGCCAACTGTCATGATGTCGCCCGTCTTGTGGACCACGGGTTCCATAGTGGCCAGATCATACTGTTAAAGGCAATTTTTAAACTGGAACCCAAGATGCAGTCCAAAGACGGACAACCAACTAGGTAAAACAAAAGATAGGCAAAACCAAAATGCAATAACTGAGAACGGGTAATAAAAAAAACAAAAAACAAATAAACAAGAGTCCAACAAGCTGGCTTGAACACGGAACATGGCGAGGTGAGTGCAGCGGCGGTGTGAAGCTGGCTTCCCAGTATGATGGCGTTACAAAAACATTCAAAGTTCGGGATGGTTCTGGAAGGAAGTCCACGTGGGCTATGAATAAGAAATGCATGACGTGAGAACAGGGAACAAAAACCTGGTGTGAGAGCCAAAAACAAAACAACAAAGTAGTAGTGCTTTTCTAATGCTACGAGGCTAGGCTAAGAACTATGCGTGGCTAGGCTAAGGCTGGTAGAAACAATGGCTAAAGTTCGGCAAGGCAAAGACGTGATGATGAGCATAAACGTGACTCATGGAAGCGAGAACGAAGCAAAGTCATCAGACAATCTCGCGATCTATGGCTGTGTAAAGAGGAGCTTTATAGGAGGTGGTTGATAAATGGAAATGCTGAACCGGTATGAAGTGATGGGCGGAGACTGGGAGCAGCAGCAGGCAGCCAATAGATCTGAAAGGAAGCACAGCACAACACACAAGCATGCCGCACTCGCAAAACAAAAACAGAGCACGTGGAACGGGGGAACAGTGAGTAAACAAAGCTTGACGAAAAGTGAGCGAGGCGAAGATGGGAAAAATAACGAGATGGGCTATAACGAGGAGATGGTGGACAAAAATCACTTTCTATGGATATTATACTTTAAATAATATAGTATGTACTGCACTAGAATATTAGAATTTACAACAATATTTGGTTGGTTTGTGTTAATAATAGTCAGTATCAAAGGAAGAAAAATGCACAGGATGTAACCAGTGTACGCAGTATCATCTAGAATAATAAGTCTGTGATTTAAAACACAGCTGGTGTTGAAGATTTGTTGATTACTATGGGCTGCACATAACCAAGACATAATGAATGTAGTAGCCATTCTGCATAAGTATATGTAAAAGCAACTACAGCTCTGACCTTTCACTACACGTAAGGCTTATATGGGCAGTCATAGCACCGGCCAGCATTACCTGCTGTGTAGTGTTTTTGTGTATTGTGTTGTTGGAATATCTACAATGACTTCAAAGTGTTACCAGAACAGGAGGGAGCAGAAGGCAGGAAGCTGACTCGGCAAGAATCTGTTGAGTTCACCAAGTTGCTTTCCTCTCAGGGGAAACATTTAAATTTCAATAACACAATCCAGAGATTTGTATGCCTGAGAACCACATTTTGTATTACTTGATATGCCAAACATTGATAGCATTTGAGGGTTGTTGGAAAAAACATATCAAATATGTCAGTATGTGTATTAAGGACAGTAAAATGAGTTAACAGATCTTGCAAAGTATTTGGCAGGAAAATACACAGCATCTAAAAATACACAAAAAAGCTTTCACATTCACACAAATAATTCCATTATGATCAGATTTCAGATACTTGAATATACCTCATAAACATTACACTAATGATGCAGCAGTAGTATTCACTTAGACAATAATCAGGTTATAAAACATACACATGCACTGAGCACATTATTTGGAACACCTTTACACCTACTAATTCATGCAGTTGCCTAGTTGGTCAATGGTATGGCAGCAGTACAGTGTAAACAATCATGAAGATATGGGTCAGCAGCTTCTGATAATTTTCAGATCAATTAGAAATCAGAAAATGTGATCTCAGTGATTTTGACCATGGCATCCATGGTCCCAGAGTTGGTACCAGAGTGCCAGGTTTGAATATTTCTAATACTATTCATCTCCTGGGATCTTCACACTCAGAATGGTATAAAAACAGACAGAAAGGCTACAGTAACTCTGATAACCACTCTGTACAATTGTAGTGAGTAGGAAAGCATCTCAGAATGTCAAACCTGGGCTACAACAGCAAAAGACCTCAGTGGGTTTCACTTCTATCAGCCAAGATCAGAAACTTGAGGCTGCAGTGAGCAGAAGCTCACCAAAACTGGACAGTTGAAGACTGGAAAAATGTAACCTGGTCTGATGAATTGTAACTTCTGAGGTACACAGATGGTAGGAAAAATGTGGTAACAATAGCAATGAATCCATGCACCCAACCTGCCTTTTATCAACAGTCCAGATTTATGGAGGTGGTGTAATACTTGGAGTGGAAAGGAAATGTAGTGAAGGGAATGGGTTCTTAACACACATTGGGCTTGTCAATACAAACCATCATCACTGTAATGCCGCAGCTCCTATTTTGGGTATTGTTGCTGACATGTGCAACTTCTTTATCGCCACAATTTATCCATGTTTTAATGGCTAGTTCCAGCACCCAATAAATGCACCCATGTAACAAAGCAAAAGACCTCTCTAAACTGGTTCATGAGAATGGACAACGTGTTCGTGGTTCTTCAGTGGCATTATCAGTCATGATATCGATATCAGTCGAACTCCTTTGGGTTGTTGTAGAACAGGAGATTCACAGCATGGAACTGCACATGAAAAATCTGCACAGCGGACATGCATACACACACATGTCTTTTGAATGTCTGAGGAAACCAGAGTACCTGGAGGAGACCCATACAGACAAGGGGAGAACATGCAAACTATTCACAGGTGGAGTGAATGTCAAAATAATGAAACAAAAGTAATGCTTCAAAAATATCCAGCTACCGGTATGTTACCACCACGCTACTGAAAACTACTTCTTTACACAAAGCCACAGTACTTCAAAGTGAGTGTTATCCCATTATTATGTTAATGAAGTGCATGTTATTCTCCTTTTTTCTCAATAACCTGATTTTGTTTCTGTACAGGTAAACGCAGAACTTCACATTCCCTCCACAAGCTTGTCTTCTTCCCACAGTGCATACTGGTGACAGATAAACAGCACACACATACCCAGTGGGGTAAAAAAAACTACCACATTTTGCTTAATATTTTTTACAGATTCTTATGTAAGTTGCTTATTTACGTACTGCCAGCGTACTATTATTGCTTTATTGCACTATAGTGAAGTGTGCTTTGCCTCTTCTGCCCAGCTGGTCATACAAGCCAATAAATGATGTGAATCCATGAGCAGAGAGTTAGAGTTAAACATCAGAAGTCCGCCAGAAGTCAAATAGAGCAACATTGTGTATGTTGTTAAATGCCGGGAGGATTGCCAGGAATTGTCAGAGAAACCAAACAGCCACTGGTGAAACAGATGGCACAACATAGAAGAGCTACCTCATCAGGCCAGGAAGGATACTGATGTTTACATCCACCACAGGCCAGTGGCCCACTCTGTCAAGGATGAGATGTGCAGATCCTTGTAGAGAGGAACGTGGTTTGAACGAGGAGTAAAAGATGCTATTTTTTGTAAAAAAGAGAAAGGCATTCCTGAAGTGAGGACCACCCATCTCACTATGCTGCAATCACAGATAGTCCCCAATCATGTTGTGAATGGCACACGTGGCCATTGTCATAATGGGCATATCAATCTGGCATATTTAAACTGTCACGGTTCCCATTGTTAGACAATGGTTGCTGTGATATTCTGTCATTATGCCAATGTAATTACATAAAATTGGGGAAAGTAACAAACTAGCTGAGACTGAAGAAGTCACGTAGATGAGTGACAAAACGTTTCTACCACAAAACCTTCAGCAGTCCAGATGAACAGATTCAACTTCTGGGATTTTCTAACCTGGATTATTCAACATGCATCAATACATCAGAAGTCCATAATTCACTCAGGTTTACAACCTGTAACAAGCTGTAAATGGTGTTTGTGAGTGTATGTCCCTGTCTTATTGTAAGTAGTACTCCTTTGTTTGTTCCCCCACTGCCTGTATATTCTCTCTAACCTATAACTATATAAACTGGTTCATATTCACTGATCTTCTGTGTTGTTCATAATACTATCTATCAATGCATTTTTGGCTTCCGTCAAACAAAAGTATCAGGTCCATCATACCATCCTCTTAAGTGTCATGGCTTTCCCCTGTTCAAGATTGTAACAAAAACATTACTGTATTGTCTATAATTATTGTGAATTTCCATAAATTAGAAATGCAGTGGCATTAGAGGTGCTGCGTAGATGTGTAGATGGTAGTGTTCCACTTATGTTGTCAGCGATATCACATTTAGTGTACATATCATTTGCATGCAGATTTTTGGGAAAATACCCTTTATATTTACATTACAGTAGCCTAAAAAGACTATGGGACTATGGAAATATTCGTTCAATGTCCATTTTGGTCAACATCTTGTTTCACAGAAAAAAATGGTGTTAAATGGTGCTTGCCTATAAAATTTAAATGGCAACAAAACTAAGTTACAATTTTGTTCATATAAGATTGAGTAGGGATGCCAATAACTGAGGCAAAAGCTTTTAGGTTGTGATAAAGCCAGTTAACTTTGTGGTGGTGGTGTTATATCTGTTATATGACATAAATGACACATGATAAATGACAAGCATGTATATCATTGTAAGGACCAAATGGCCTAACAAAGATTCAAAGATCTGATATATTCACCTTGTGGGAAGATGCAACTGCTGAAAAAAACCCAATAAGATTACAGTTAGTGTTCGGTTTAGCTGTAGCACAGTATAATAGCTACAGTAACATTATGTCAATCAATAGACCCCACAATGACAGAAGGACAAACTCTGTGTGGGTGCATGTGTGAGTGAGGGAGACTGAGGAGCTGCTCCTGAGCCACTATTGAGGTTAACGGGCCTTGGCTGTGTAATACAATGACATCAGGGAACAAACTGTACTCACAACAATGTGTGTTGCTAAGGAAAGAGGCTGCGCTTGCAGATCCATCAGTATGGTAACAGTGGTCAATCCCGAGAGTGTCTGCATCACAGACCAACACCCTCCATCTGAGTATCATCTCATCATCATTTACTCAGTTTGGATTGGAATAAACATACATCCCTCAAAAGTCATAGGACAAATTAAGGACTATTTTGTAATGTTCCCCAGCCAGCAAATGCGAGTCAACATCTGCACCGGAGATGGAAAGCCAGCATATAAATTCCTCACAGCTGAGTCTAATAGCTGTTTCTGAGCAGTGACATTTTGGACAGAATGTCAGTCCAAGAAAATGCTGCAAGACTCATCTATTCTCACACTATACTAGATACTGCATTTACTATACTTTTGCGTGAAATATAAGACATGTAAAATGTTTTGTGTTTGAATAAAATGCATATGTTAAAGCTTCACTGAAGCACACCACAATATATATATACATATATATATATATATAAATATATATATATATATTATATATATATGTATATATATATATATATATTATATGTGTGTGTGTGTGTTATGTCCCCACCCCCAATACTAGTGTTGTTTGTGCTAGTGTCCGTTTCAAGAAGAACCTTTTGAACATGAAACATAAACTGACCAGTGGACACTGCCTGGCAAAGGCTTTATGCTTTTAGTATGAACATTACACAGTTTCCAAGTCTATTTGGTGGAATTATGCGCAATAATCAGAATGCCTACACTAATCCCTCATTTATAAATCAATTTTTATTCTGTACACAAAATCGCTTATATGGCTGTACTTTAGGCCGTTGATGACATCCATTATATAACAGGTAGGCAGATAAGGCGATGACTGCTTGATTGATTAATGGTTTTTTGTCTTCTGATAATGGGTGAGTATGCCTGAGTGAAAAGACATGCATCCCCAGCTTGACACCTCTGATCAGTTGAAATTTGATTTTTACCCTATGTAGCACAACAGTTTTCTTCTACCTGTGCTAGAAAAAAAAAAGCATTCATTGAAAAATTTCACTGTCTTATTATACTTTAGGATTGCAGGAAAACCTAATAAGCAGTCAATGACAAAAAATAATGCACACACATAGAAATGTTGGATTGCTGCAAAACTTGGCATACAGTCATGTATCAGGCAGACATGTAAATGATTACAGGTGTGGTTTGATTAGACACTGGGTCCTGCCTGGGAAGGCAGGGGACACCATTGCTGGGACAGCATTATTCTGCTGAAAAATGCTAGTTTGAAGTCCTGCCAACATACATTTTCATTTTGGTTTTAGCTTATCATTCTAATCATTCATTGTTTTTGCTTCTTGTTTTGTCTTACATTCTGTTCCAAACAGATTGTTTCAGTGTTTCCTAAAGTCATACACTGCTACAGTATACCAGTAGCACATTTCACGTCAACATACCATGGTGTTCTCCTTATACACAAAAAAGCTCACTATTTTGTGCGAATCCCGGTTGCTATAAGGCAAGTTATAGAGATGCTCCAATATAAGATAGCGATATTTCTACATAGAAAATACATTAAAAATAAGTTCAATACGGTATTAAACCTAAATGAATAAAAAAACAAATAGTAATTAATTATACTGGGCAACAAAATGTGTATTTTTTTATCCCACAAACTAAATTAATATACATGATTTTATTATCATTTGTGCTTCAAATCCGTTTTTAGAATTTTTCAAATAATGAAATTTTGAAATTTGAAATTTGAAATTTGAAATGAAATTTTTAGAATAATTGTATAATACATATTGATAAATAAGGATGTTATTACACTATATATATGTACAGTGGGGCAAAAAAGTATTTAGTCAGTCACTGATTGTGCAAGTTCTCCGAGAAGATGAGAAAGGTCTGTCATTTTCATCATAGGTACACTTCAACTATGAAAGACAAAATGAGAAAGAAAATCCAGAAAATCACACTGTAGGATTTTTAAAGAATTTCATTGTAAATTATGTTGGAAAATAAGTATTTGGTCAATAAATTTAGTTCAACTCAATACTTTGTAACATAACCTTTGTTGGCAATGACAGAGGTCAAACGTTTCCTGTAAGTCTTCACCAGGTTTGCACACACTGTAGCTGGTACTTTGGCCCATTCCTCCATGCAGATCTCCTCTAGAGCAGTGATGTTTTGGGGCAACACAGACTTTCAACTCCCTCCACAAATTTTCTATGGGGTTGAGATCTGGAGACTGGCTAGGCCACTCCAGGACCTTAAAATGATTTTTAGAGCCACTCCTTCGTTGCCCGAGCAGTGTGTTTGGGATCATTGTCATGCTGGAAGACCCAGCCACATTCCATCTTCAATGCTCTCACTGATGGAAGGAGGTTTTGGCTTAAAATTTCATGATACATGACCTCGTTCATTCTTACCTTAACACAGATCAGTCATCATGTGCCCTTTGCAGAAAAACAGCCCCAAACCATGAAGTATCCACGCCCATGCTTCACAGTAGGTATGGTGCAACTCAGAATTCTTCTTCCTCCAAACACAGCGAGTTCTAGCTTACAGTTACTTTAAGTGTGGTCTAGGTTTCTACTAAGATGTATCCATCATAGCTGCTGCCTAATGTTAATACAGAAGTAAAGGAACATGACTTTTTTCTTTTTCCTTATCCTTCTATATCTCTCTCTCTTTTCTATTTCTCTGCAGACGTACAGAGCTTTTGAAATAAAGCTGTCAAAGAATGACATAAGCTCAACCCAATTCCCATAACCAGCTAGTCTCTTTAACAAAAGAAAAGCCTGCTTCCTCATTCAAAGCACACTCTTTTTCTGCTAAGCATTCTTTTTAAACCTTCTTGTGTCACCTCTAGATAATCACCGTCTAGTCTTATGAGAGGTCATTTAAATGGAAAACTATTTGCTTATTGGTACAGTACTATATATTCTGGTCAAACGGCAAATAGAATCCTTACAGAATTAACAAAGTGGGCCACAATATGTGAGATGAGATATAGAGATACAAGTAGTACAAACCATGGCTCCAGGAAAAGACATCCGACTAATGTTGCACTTTGAAGGCAAGACGGGGAACATACTTACAGTA
>JAJAGP010007190.1:0-15180 GCA_025084515.1 Ancistrus triradiatus | reverse complement strand
ATGTGCTGTAGCACACCTCAAGTGACTCTGTTTGTGGCGTGTCTGCAGAAAAGGCTTCTTCTGCATTACTCTCCCATACAGCCTCTCCTTGTGCAAAGTGCGCTGTATAGTTGAACGATGAACAGTGACACCATCTGCAGCAAGATGAGGTTGTAGGTCTTTGGAGGTGGTCTGTGGCTTGACTATGACTGTTCTCACCGTCCTTCGCCTCTGCCTATCTGAGATTTTTCTTGGTCTGCCACTTCGGGAGTTCCTTAACTAGAACTGTGCCTGTGGTCTTCCATTGCCTCACTATGTTCCTCACAGTGGAAACTGACAGCTGTTTTTTTTGTTATATTTTTCAGTATGTATTGTTTATCCTTTATTAAAGTGTTAGTGGTCGCTGTGCTTACACACTATAGTCCATCTGTTTCTCTTTACTCTGTTCTCTAATGGTCAGGACCCCCAAAGGACCACCAGAGATCAGGTCCTATTTGGGTAATGGATCATTCTCAGCACTGCACTGACACAGCAGTGCTGCTGGAGTTTTAAACCACCTTATTGTCATTGCTAGACTGAATATAGTCCACCAGCCAAAAAATGTCCAGCCAGCAGCATCCTGTAGGCAGCATTAGAGGAAGACAAACTGTGCTACAGATGGGCTACTGTCTCTGACTTTACATATACAAAGTGGAGCCATAAGGTGAATGACTCTAATAAGGAAGACAGTGAATGAACAGTGGTTTAAAACTCCAACAGCACTGCTATATATAGTATATTGACAACAAAAATACGCTTCCAAAAATGTGTTTTGGATCAGACTATGACGTTCACCTACTTTTGCCACGTATAGGTATGCAATATTGGCATTTTCCTCAATAAATAACTGATTCGTGTAATTGGGTTCTCCTCATCTCCTTTCCAGATTTGTGTGACAATCGAGAAATGTTTTAGGTCGAATAAAAAATCCTAAAATGTTCACAGACTTTCAAGCACCACTGTACATCACGTGTCCTTTGTGTCTGCTTACAAAACCTATTCATATCTAGAAGCCTTGCAGGTTGAATTATAAGCCGTTGTAAATCTAATAGTAAAGTAACACTCCTTCGAGTTATTCCCTTGGTACAGGATCCTCGCGTTGGCACGGTGGATGTAAACAGGCTCCTACTTTAATATAATCCTAAAAATAACCCAGCCCTGACGCTAGAGCTCCAGGAATCGTGTGTGTGATACTTCTGAACAACAGGGTCTTATTACAAGTGTCGCTTCAAACGGCGTCTGTAATACGGTTTTGCTGCTGCAGAACACGGAGCGTGATAAAGAGATATTGAGAAAGATGGAAAGCAAGACAAAAGGACGAGAGAAAGCACCTGCATAGTGTTGCACACCGGCGTATGCTTGCTGGAGAGGGTCGGTCACTGTAGGACTCTGTGCTGTGAGATTGAGAGAGAAGATGAAAGCGGAGAATAAATATATTGTATTGAGTCACACACATGGAAAGGAATGGTGCAGATATTGAGCTGAATAAACCAGCTAGTCTGGATAGGTAGGAAGGAATTGTTGGTTTTATGTTTGGATTTTTAACCATGTGTTACCTGGATAAGGGTGAATTCCATTGGTGTAGATGGGTTCAGAGGCTGGCTGGCCGTTGGTCTGGGGAGGAAGGGCGCTAAAGCCATTCACTCCAATCGGAGCAGCGATGCTGGGCACTGCTGTGGCACTTATGCCCGGAGGTGTGCTGGTGCCTAAAAGAAACACATCTATAACTCAAAGATGTAGATCCATGTCTTGACGGTATTTGAACAGCAGGTACGCGCAGTTTGATGACTTTCTGCTGCTTATCTGTAACATCTCGTAAGTGTGTGTGCCTGTCCTATTGTAAGTAGTACTCCTTTCTTTCTGCCTCCATTACCTGAATATTCTCTCACACCTATAACTATATCTATCAATGCATTCTGGCTTCTGTCAAACAAAGGTGTCAGGTCCATCTCTCTCTGGCAGATTCACCAAAGCTGGGAGAAATGGCTATCCAGAGCTTTTTGTGTTTGAAGATGTTTCTAATATGCTGGTACAGTTTGATTTACAGCAGTTTGTAGACACCTTTATCCACAACGATTAACAATGAAGCTGAGCAGCTCTTGATCAAGGACCCAACGGTGGCAGCTTGGCAGAGCCTGGATTGAACTCACGGCCTCCTAATTACTTGTCCAGAGCCTTAATCACAGAGCTGCTCCTATTGTTTAACCGATGGCTTGGTCAGTGGTTGAGGAGCGTTTTAATGTATGCTGCTAGAGCTGGCACCATACTTGCGTTCTGACCCATGGGTTTAGGATTCTCATTTCCAATTCGAAAGAGGCCTGTATTGTTATTTTTCACTGCTACCTCTGGGATTGGATAGTTTGGCCATCATTAGGCCATCACCCTTCTTGGATTTGGTTTCTCAGACTCCCTCTCGGGAATCGAAGCCTCATTCGCTCATTGGTCTTCATGGTGGGCAGTTGATATTTGAATGAAATGTCACCGCTGCTGAGGCTAAGCAGAGACTGAGGTAACTTAAGTAACAAGTACAAGTATTTTTAAGGTATTTGTACTTTACTTGATTATTTCTTATTATTCCTTAATACTTTTTACTTTTGCTTGCTACCTTTCAAAAGAAAATGGCCACCGGTTCACTCACACAAGTTTGCTGTCATTCAGACGTGAGTTAGATGTATATAAGACAGTTTTATTCCCTTTTAGAATTCTTAAGACCTCGGCTGTTAAAGCAAACAGACGTTGATCAGATGAATCTTAAACGGCACACGGGAGACTTACAGCTAGATGGTATAGGGCAAAGAATTTGACAAAGGTGATTCACTAATGCTGAGTGTCATTTGATTAGACACAGCGACTTAAGTATTTTCCTCAGTCAGTAGTCACATCTAATCTCAGCTTTGTTGGTATGTATTTTTTTTTCCGCGCTCATGTTTTTCCCCTTGCGGCTGTGAAGGGCATTTAAGCCATGTAGGATTAAATTTGATAGGTATAACCTTAGTTGTGTAGGCTTTAGGGATTACAAATGCACAAGAGCCAACCGAAAAAGGGGGACAGTGAAGGAGAGAGAGAATGAAGGACACTTAATTTAATTCATTTTTTTTCTGGCTCTGGATGTCAGCTTATTTATCATTGTTGAGGCATCAAAGCTTCTCAGCACAGTGGAGAGAGGGGTCAAGCTCAGGTCCAGGATTATCTTTCACAAATCTTTTCCCCTCCACCTTTTCGTCAAGGACTCGTTATCCAAAGTCATCAGGATTGGCAACATTCCCAGGTTGGACAAACAAAAACAGTCACAACCTGACCCTGTTTAACAATTCCATGAGACTGTCTAATCCTTTCGCTCAAGTTTCCCTCTCTTTCACCTTGCTGCCTGTCTGTACTGCTAATGCTTCTCAGCAGTTTATGAGGCCCATTAGTGTACATGCCCAAGCCTGGCGTAACCTGTTTCGGATTAATCAGTACAGCTGTAACGGTGAGCAAAATGGTACACTCTGTCCGGTGAGGCCTTTAATAGGGACGTAAAGTGCACGAACGCTGAAATTGCTCCTACCTGAAGAGGGCGTCATAGGGGCAGCCACCAGGCCATTGACGTTGAAAGCTGCCATTTGCTGCATCTGAGCGGCTGCAATGGCCGCCATGGGGTTGAGATACGAGCCCTGCGTGGCGGCCATGATCGCCGCCTGCTGCTGCATCATCTGCTACGGTGTGAGAGAAAGAAAGAACGTAAGATTACAAGAAGTGATAAAGCGTAGGTTCTACTCTCACCTGTCAAGCACCTGTAGAATATTTCCTATAAAATACTTATTCACTTGGCTTTCACTTAAGTGCGTTCACATAACCGTATTTGCTTTATTTTAGTTCATTAGTTTTACAAAGTGTTTTGCACATTATTTTATGATTATGTAGTCAACCTTAGTTTAAAGTTAAGAATAACAATCACAATATGAATAGCACGATTAATAATGATGATGATGATGATGATGATGATGATAAGAATAATAATAATAATAATAATAATAATAAACACTTGTTGCCGTTGTTAATATTAGTAATAATAATAAATACTAGTATTGTTGTTGATAATATTAGTATTAATAATAATAAACACTGTTATTATTATTATTATTATTATTATTGTTATTGTTAACAATAACAATAATACTAATAATAATAAACATTATTATTGTTAATAATAATAATAATAATAATAATTATTATTATTCTAATAATAATAATAATAATAATAACAGTGTTTATTATTATTAATACTAATATTATCAACAACAATAATAGTATTATTATAATAATAATAATAACAATAATAATAATATAATAACAATAATAATAATAATAATAATAATAATAATAATAATATACGTCAGGGTACACTAATGAATGTAATTTATTATTTAAAAATATGATATTAAATATTTCTAGATTATTAATTAGGTAGTTGTTGTGTTCTTTTTTTTTTATTTTTTATTTTTTATTTTTTTTGTGGATATGTATATCCACTCTGTGAGTGGCCTAACTAGAGCTAACTACAGCTTCGGTAGGCCTCTGTAGACCTCAGACTCTGGTCCCTACTGATTTCCCATCGGCAGCTCAGCTCTGCTCGGCCGTTCTTCACTAAGGACCTATAACGAGCCGTGAGTTGGCAGCGTGGGGCACCACTGCATCTGCTAGCCAGAGTATGCAAGCGGTCAGAGCTCCAGAGCTAACGCTGCCGTCTCCAAACATACGGAGAATGGAGCGGGGGTGAAAATATCCACAGTAATGATTCCACTCCCGGGGATTGGGAGACAGTTTAGAAAGTTAGGCACGGTTCATCTGGGATTGTTTTTAAAGCTTGGGTTTAGTCCCAAAAGAACCACAAGCTGTATTGTAAATTTATTATAATCAGACACAGGCTGTGTTATGAGTGGGTCAGGTGAAGCTATTTTAAAGATGCACCGTGCTGGTATGAGTTTGTGATTTAGTAGATGAACTTAACTTGATGAATTTTTCGTTTATTACTGAGCACCGCCTGCCCCAATAACCCAGAACAGCTCCCTTGATTTTATAGTGATCTAACTGTAAAAGCTAGACGGCATTGGGTTGCTCAGCTCTTACAGCGTGTGTGTAGGCTCCATAGGCTCCGAACTGAATGGTCATGGGGCTGAAGATGCCGAGCTGGCCTGCCATCTGATGCATCCTGCGCAGGGTTCGCTCTTTATCCGTGTCAGCAAACTTCACCACCAGGCTGGAGGAGGCACCCTTTGAACACAGGCAGGAAATAGACTATAGGATAATGGTGCTGTATGTGGAATGTAAAGAAGAGTGATTTAGGGGACTGTTTTGGACATGTCCCATGACTACGGGTGCTTCACATAGCCACCAGTTCAACAGCCAATCACATGGCAGAAACTCAGTGCATTTAGGCATGTAGACATGGTCAAACGCCATGGTGAAGTTCAACTGAGCATCAGAACGGGGAAGAAAGGTTATTTAAGTGACTTTCAACATGCCATGGATGTTGTTGCTAGATGTTCTGGTCTTTCGGAAACTGCTGATCTACTCGCAGGTCTCTAAGGTTTACAGAGAATGGACGGGCTACAACAGCACAAGACCACAGTGTGCCATCTTCTGATGGCTACTTCCACAATGAAAACAATTTCCCTGTCACTCAAATGTCCTCAAAAGTCACCAGATCTCACTCCAAAAGACATCTGAGGAAAATTGAATCTATGCCACGAAGAATTAAGGCAGTTCTGAATGCAACACAGTGTCCTAATAATCTCTGAAAGTCATGCTGTTGGATCTGTGAAGGACCCATAATCATGGGCTGTTTCCAAAAATGCTCCCTTAATTGCTTTTCCCTACATTCTACCTATCAAATAGAGCGCTGTTAGCTTATTGGGAACACAACTGGTGAGAGTGGTAACAATCGTAGCCACATAAACACACTGAAATACTCCGTCTCACAAACACGCCATAACAGCTCGTACATGCAGGTACCCAACGAAACAGAATTTCTGCATTAAAAATGTATTGTTCTGGTAATTGTGGCGCTTTAGCAGCCCTCTGTCAGAGAAATTGCAGTGAAATGCTGTGATACTGCAAACACAAGAAGACATGATGAAAATAATGTCATTGAATTATTAAAAAGTAATAAGGCATTCTGTCGGAGCTTATATTGTTTACTTCTACGGCTGTGCAATGCTGTTTCAATGGGAAACCTAACATAGGAGTCATTTTATTTCATTGCAAACATTTCATTGTAGGAACGCAAATTAGTTTTTTTTTCTCATCAACTTCGGTTGATTTGTTAATAAACATCCTGTTCTGCATTTCAGGCCTGCCGCATGTTCCAAAAAGCAGTTGGGATGGCGGCAATTTAGGGCTAGTATTGAGGTAAAAAACGAAATGATGACGTGATTTCCATGATTGGTTCAAAAGCAGTATCTTTGAGGAGAAAAGATGGGCAGAGGATCTCCAGTTTGTCAACAAATGCATGAGAAAAGTATTGCAATGTTTAAAAACAAAGAAAAGATTGGAACCGATTTGCATATTTCTCCCTCTACAGTGCATAAGATCTCCTCAAAGACTCAGCCTTTCATGGATACGGCTTTTTTGAACCAAATCATGATTATAATCAACTGTTGACGTCCTTGGTTTGAAATAACACAATTACTCAGTGGTTTTTACCTCAGTACTAGCCCTAAATGGCCCATTCCAACTTTTTGGATTAAATTTCAATTTAATATTTGCAGTTACATCACCTCACAGCTTTACTAAATATCTAAACCAAGTGGAATCAAACCTCTGGTGTGACGCATTATAAATCTGCATCAGAGCAATGCCATGTCGTTCGGTACATATTGATATTGCTGGAAAGCTGTGCTGCTTTAGTTCAGATCCAGGCTGTTCTGGTGTGGATTTTATTACTCCAGCGTTAAGAGAAATGTCCACATGAAAGCGCACCACAGCTCGGCCCTGCACCGAGCACTTTAATTGGGCCCTCGGGTTGCCATAAGGAAAAATGATGGGTGCTGGCAATGAGCTGATGAGCTCTATGAGTGATGGTTAAGTGCGAAAGCTTCGGGCTCTGGCTGTGTGTACTGGAGACACTGCAAACACCAGGGTAGTCTTCTGAAAGCTTTCCAACACCTCAGCGGATACAGCGTCCTAATTACATCGGTGTCTGAGAGAATCGCGAGCTGTGGACTACTGGGAGAGCTTTATGGCAGATACAGAGCTGGACTGATAACAGCATTCTACATTTTGCATCCAATTAATTAATCTGAGGGACAGAGAACAGAAAGGCTTCCTCGTGTGGGTTCTGGAGAGGCTCGGAAAGACTTGAACGCATCCTCGGGGTTAAGGGGGACTTTCCCCGTAGTGCTCTCATTTCATTACATGGCAGACATGACACACACACACACACAGGAAGCTATTCCACCTATTACAGCAGCTCCTGTTGCAAATGAAGAGATATGCAATGATCCAAAGGCAGAAGTTGAAATTCTGTACTTAAGTCAAAGTACTACTGATCTGATAAAAATACTCAAGTAAAAGTTGAAGTATGGCTTATATAGTTACTCAAGTATACGAGTACATGCTACTTATATTAACTTAGAAAAAGAAGTGAAAGTATTTCTTTAAAAGCATTCCTAACTCATGACACTGAGTCAAGTGAGTCATATTCAAATGAGATCATCTTTAGCTACCAGCAAAACCAGAATTAGAACATTTTCTGAATTGAGGAACCAAAATATACAACATACTTAGGATTTTTACATAGATGCTCCTAAATCGTTCATAACTAGACACGCCATTATTCAGTAATGCAGTAAATCATGATATTTAACCCAAAAAGTAGTCATCGTTGACTCTTTGAAACCCCGTCACTGCATTTTAGTCAAACAAACTGCAGCTTCACCCATTTTTTCCCCAAGTTTGAAGATAAATCAAAGGGGTTTATGTATGAAACCATCACAGGTAGCATGTTTAAAGCTGATATATGTTCAGACCGATTTGAGTTATTTCAGTATGCTGTTTCATTTGAATGTGGATTTGAATCAGTGGCTCAAAAATAACCCAGTTCCACTACAAACCCCCGACCTGGCAAAACTTCTTTGGTCTCATCAAGGCAGAGTTCAGAGATTTACAAAAGTTCATGGTCATCATTCTGCATGTCACATCCTCACTGATATTCCTCTCAGCGTCTCAGTTCCCATAGAGATGCTGAACCATGTCTTTGCTTTGTTGTCTAGTCTGTCTGTTCCTGTCTTTGCACTTTGTTCACAGCTGTTCCTCTTCTTGTCTTCGTTAGTCCTTGTATATTTACCTTCTGCCTTTGCCCATGTCACTCGCTGAGTATTGTAGCAGTTTTATGCTCATTACCAAACCTAGTTCATTGATGTTCCTTGATGTCTGGGTCCTGCTTCCCCTGTTCATTGTACTGATCTTCTGATGTTGCTTTTTACTGTGTACGCCAGCTCTCTGACCTAAACCGGTTTCTGGGTTTGACCCTCGTCTGTGTAATGGACTGCGTTCAAGCATTTTGCTGCTTCTGCCAGTTTTCAGACCTACACTGACTTCTGGGTTTCACTCTTGCCTGTTGGATTTGCCTTTGATTACCATGTGTACCTGTTTTATGAATTTCTGGTTTTGAACATCACCTTTTCAAAGTTAGTTTGGACTATGATTCTGAATTTGTCTCTATACAGCACTGATCAAAAGTCTTAGGCCACCATTAGATTTGATACATCGTTTTAGCAATGGCATAATGACTACATATAATTATCTCTCTATTAGAATACAAGCAGAAAATACAAGAAAGTTGTATGCATAATTAAATCCAGCTTCTATAGGCTGCAGTGGCAAGTATTTACACTTGAGCAATAGCAGCATATGGCAGCTTCCTCGGGATGCCAAGTTGGCCCTTCTACAGTCAGAAGAAGCTTGATCAGGAGTGGCCTTTTTGGAAGGGTAGCAAACAAGAAACCACTTTTTCAGAAAGGGAACAGGGTAAAAAGGCTAAGATATACTAACGCTTTAAAAGATTGGAACGAAGATAAGTGGAAGAGAATATTATGGAGTAATAAATCCATTCTTTGTTATATATTGTCATTATGACATTGCTAAAACAACAAATCTAAGACTTTTGCACAATACTCTATGTTGATTTCTGGTTTTGAGCTCGGCCTGTGGTTTGGATTGGATCCACTACATTTCAAAGCTTATGTCGTCCACCATTGGTTTTGGGTTCTTGGGCTGTTTTTTAGTTTTGACGTGTCCTTGGTTTGGACTATGGGTGTGGATTTGTCTGTGATTTATGCCAATTTCTGGTTTTGACTATCACCTATGTTGTGGTCTGTGTTCATGAAGTTACTTGGCTTTGCCTGTGATTACAATCTCTGTATCCCAGAAAGTTGAACCAGTACACCTGGACTAAATGTTTTAGTGGGAAAAACATCTACATAACTTCTTCAGTCTCACTTAGTTGGAAAACTTTCCGTAGCTTGTATACAGCACGTTTGCATAATGACTGATACCAGCACTATTGCATAACAATGGGACTGGTGATCAGTCCGTATGCAAGTTGCCATACCATGAATTACAATGGTCATGTGTACTATTCACATAGGATTGAGGAATAGCTGCAGTCATGGCATTGTGAGATGGTGAGAGGTGTACCCTGAGGCCCCCTGCTCAGTTCAGGAATGGGATTTCTGGTCATTATGCAAATGTGCTGTATGTAAGACTGAGGAAGTTTCCAACTAGTTAAGAATGAAGAAGTCAGTTAAATGAATGACGAAACATTTCTCCTTCTAAAACTTTGTATCCAGATGAACTGATTCAACTTTCTGGGATTTACTTGCGTGGATCATTGAGTATTCATCGAGACACAATTTCTGCCTGTTCTCTGACCTATGTCAGTTTCTGGTTTTGACCTTCACAAATGGTTTGGACTTTGTTCATGGGTTTCCTTGCCATCTCTGAGTGTGTTCTGACCCATTTCTGGTCTTGACCCTCCTCTATGTCAGTGGGTTCCCTGTGATTACTGTTTTGCTTATGTTCTGACCTACACTGACTACACTTTTTTTTTTATTAATTATTTTTTTGGACTGTGCTTGTGGATTTGTCTGTGAGTAATGTAGTGAAATTATATATTACTGGTTGGGTTCTTGGCTATTTATTGCACTCTGTTTATAGACATGCCTATAATTATCGGTGCTGTTCTTTGAATAATGATAATTCCTGGTTTTGATCCAAGTCTGCGTTTTTGAGTATGCTTTTGGATTTTTCATGATTACCATGTTTCTGATTCGTCATCTTTGCTGATTTCTCATTTTGACCCTTATCTTTGAGTGCCCCACTAATATCACGGCGGAAAAAAGTCATTTTTGTCCTGGATTGCTGAGCAGAACTACAGGACACGGCACACTAGAGGAACATTTTTATATTTCTTACGACTGCATGTTCACACTACCGGAAGTGGAAATGACTGTAATTTTAGAAAGACCTGTATAGAGACTTTTTAGCTGCCACTTTAAGGGTCTTTTCTCAGCACATAGGAACCCTGAGTGACATATGTATGCAGTGATTGATCCAGACTTACTGACAAAAGTATATAGTGTCCAGATGTTCGTGCCTATGTTGAGCTCAACAGGCATTTTTAAATATACTTGTAACTGGTAGCCATATAAACAACAGATCTCTGTGCTAATTATATATATATATATATATATATATATATATATATATATATATATATCGGATATATCTAATCATATCCTTACTTATATACGCTACATTAATGACAACAATGAATGATCCAGGCTTTAACTGAGCCTACATATGTGGATGGAGGGAGGTACAACACAATTTTGAGTCGTTCGAAGTGATATTTGCATGGCTTACGTCGCTTAAAGCATCTCAGAGCGGATTACGTCTGTCCTTCTGGTGGGTTGGGAATGCAAAACCAAAAAAGGCCAGGGAATGAATGTTTCTCTGCGGAAGCTCTGTGGGGTAGTTCCAAAAATTAGTCTATAGAACTGGGGGGGGGGGGAAAATTGGGGGCCAAATTCCACTACAGGAACTACAATTATCCCCATCCATGACTCCAGGATCTTTTTCCAAAGCGTTTGAGCGGCTAACAAAAAAAACAAACAACGCCTTCAGTCAGTCCAGTCCGAGCCAGTTTTTTTTTCTTTTGCTTTTGCTTAGTTTCCGAATGGATAATGGACAATCCACGCACCAACAATACTAGTAAATTTAAAAAAAGGTGAACCATGTTTGCAGGCAAGGTAAGATAATGATCGACCTAATAGTTAATTAAACCAGGCTAATAATTCAGCTATACAATAGCTAATAGCCTATTTACGAGGGGATAATTTCTGACAAATCCTTCATTAAGTTTGCATTTAGCTTAAACCCAAGGAGTTTTTAATACACACTGTATATAAACTTCATTTGGACAAAAATCATTTCATATAAACCATATTTTATAATAATAAAAATATTGAATACATCAATGTAGGTGGGTTTTTAATTGAACAATGTATATTGAACGTGAAAAAAGAAAATAGATTATTGTCGAGACCACAGCTTTTTTCCCTCACACAACATTTGCCCAAGCATCTGCATCACTGCCGGGGGGGGGGGGGTGACATGCCCCTTGACTCCCGGGGGTATATGCCCACCGCGGCGCACTAACCAGCAGGTGCTCTCCGGACCCCGAGGCGTGGAGCGCAGAGGAAGGGGGGGTGGGGGGGGGGCACGCGCGTGCGGCGGAGGCAGCCTAGCTGCGCATAGCGGGGGTAACACTTCTGGGCCGACCGGGCCCTCTCGGGCTCGATAGAGCGCGAGCAGTGCCGTCGGCTTCGCTCTTTCGGTTCAACCTACAGTATCGAATGGCCTGGGGAAAAAAAAAATCTAAATTCAAAATTTTAGCAATATGTTTTAGTTTATGGCGGAGTGTATTTATGGTTATTAATGGATCCCCATTGTAAAGGTTGAAAATATCGTAAGTCCAAACTTTGCGTATGTATTTGGGCCACTTTTTTTTTTTTCGTATAACCCACCAAAACGGTAACATATTAGAACACCACCAATTAATAATAAAAATTTGAGTGTTATCTTGTTCTTCTTCCGGTTTCATCCCTGGCGGAGCAATGGTCCAGTTTTGAGTGTTTAACCACTATCACTTTATCTATTTAGTGTTTAAAAGGGCTGATTTCGTATGCACAGTTGTGGCCCCCTATGACTGCGCTTGGCAAGCAGAGAGGTAACAGCTGTGCCGTGCCCCCCCTAAATTTCCGTGGTGCCCCAGTACAACCAATAGTCGAAGAAATACCACTGGTGATGACCACCGATTGTCCTGCCTGCTTCTTTGTGACCTATGCTGATTGCCTTAAAACAAAAATATTAAACACGTGCATGCCCAGCGTGCAAAGCCCAAACATGCACCGCTTTCCCTCCCTCTCCCCTTCCTCTTCAAACATTGGGGGGGGGGGGGGGGGGGTAACGTTTTTCCACTGGTGATGACCATTCCTGCCTGTTCTTTGACCTATGCTGATTTGCCTTAACAAAATATTAACACGTGCACCGCTTCCTCTTCACATTGGTACGTTATAGCAGTATTTCTGCCAGATGAAAGTGTAAATGTGGCGCAGCACTGGTCCGCCGCTCGATTCCGATCTGCTAGAGCTTAACAGTAAACATTTTAAAAGTTGGCACCATATAAAAATAGCAGTGGTGTGAAGCGAGGGGCTCCAGGCCAACTCGCTCCTGAAGCTCAGCTGTGCGGCAGCTCGGCGGCAGCTGTGTGCGAGCTTCTGCAGGTTTCATATCACATCCTGTCACACACTCCTTGGCCCGCGGGGACCCATCTGCTGTGCTGCCCGGGACGCCGTTTCAATTAGTCGAATCGATTCTGTGCAGAGCTGGAGTAGAGCGACGCTATTTTGTCCTTTCTAATTTCATTTCATTCCACCTCTTGACCTTTTCTCCGTTCGCTCCTAACTCACCCCGTCCCTCCTCTCCCCACCGGTAGAGAGACCGGGCTGTCGGATTTAATGAGGTCGACGCTTAGCAAACATCTCTCCCTCCAGCGCTAACCACACTCTCGCGGACTTCTCTCTTTTGTGCTCTCTTACTGTGGCAACTTTTTTTCCTCCTTCTCTGTCCCACCCTCTACGTGTCTCTCCTATAGCAGACGAATCCTGGCATTAACGTCACATTCACACTGATTTGTGTGTTTGTCCATTTATTTGTTCATCATCTGCTGAAGAATGAACTGCCTGAACCCAGCTAAGGTGGAAGATATGAAGTTATTTTCCAGGTAGTGGTACATTCTGTGACCCGACATTACCATAGTCACATAGGCTAGTGTAATGTGTATATATAAGCGTACAAACAATACGTCAGTGCATCAGAGATCATTCTGAAAGCACAAGCGATTGAGGGATTGAAACAATGGATGCTTAAATGCATTGATAGAAAGTATTACGAACAACACGGAAGACCAGCCAGATAAAACAGACACTTCGAACTTAGAAAACACTTAGTTAGAACAGTCTCAAGTCCTAACATTGATGTTAAGGGCCTTGCTCAAGGACCCAACAGAGGAACCTTGGCAGAAGTGGGATTTGAACCCTGGACTTTTGGTTCATAGTCCAGTACCTTACCCATTAGGCTACCACAGTGCCAATCCGCCAATCTCATGGCAGAAACTCAGTAGTTCAAACCAAGCATCAAAATGGGAAGGAAAGGTGATTTCAGTGACTTTGAACATGGCATGGTTGTTGGTGCTAGACTGGTCTGAGAGTTGAAGAATCTGCTGATCTACTGGAATTTTCACACTTGGTCATCTCTAGGGTTTAGAGAGAATGGGCCGAAAAGGAGGAAACACCCAGTGAGGGCAGTTCTCTGGGCGAAAATGCCTTGTGGATGCCAGAGGGCAGAGGAGAATGACCAGACTGGTTCGACCATACAACAGAGACACTTGTTGGCCATGCATGAAGGAGGGGAGGCTGGATGGACTTGTTCCCCGCCCTGTTCCCAGTGAGTAACGGGCCAGACGCATCTGCTATCGCACATGAATGAGCAACGGACGTGTCCAAAATCATTCCATTTGTTTTAACACAGAAATGTAATTGTGCTATAAATGGAATGGAGAATGAAGGGAATATGGAGGTCATGTCAAACACAGCTCATGAGTACGGAAGCAAAATGCAATTAAGGAGTTAAAACTTTATTAACGCATTCATTTTGGCAGCTTGCTCTACAACACTTTTCGAATGCATTACTAAAGCAGCGTTGAGGGGATTCGATTTCATAGCTACCTTTATTAAATCCGGTCTTGAAAAGCAGCCTTTGTCAATAAATCTGATCTGATTCCCTCTCAAAGGTCAATCCATCGCCCAAGCTTCCACCCGCTTGTCATGACACATACGATACGCCGAGGTGACAGCGAGCGTTACGGACACTGCAGGCGAGCCAGGCGTTTATTCCCCTGTCCCAGCTGAAAGCCACATCCTCACAAACAAACACAATAATCACCGCCGGGGCCGACTCCTCTATCACGACAGAAAAATGAATTTGCCGAATTTGATAAGCTGCAACGGGGAGCCGTCATTTCTGGCAGGTCCGACTGAGGCATTTGTCACAGGTTCAGAAATCTAATCCCATTTCGTGCGCAACGCACAGCACTCACGATGGGCACTTATATTGGATTTTGCATGGACCGGAGAGATGTGAGGAAGGACAGGAGGAGGAGGAAGAAGATAGAAACGAGCCCAAAGTATAATTGAAGGATTAGGTCAGAGTTAGAGAACAGATACGGCGTCTAACTTCTGTCAAATCTGAGCATTACTGTGGAATTAAGAAAAAAAAAAAGATGTCTGCTTTCAGATCGCATTTACTTGTGTGACACAGTTTACACTCTAAGCACTGACATGACGCAAACTGCTGGCACAAATATAAATAAAAGACTCTTCGCTGTTTTCTCAAATAGGACCGAAACCACTTAAACTGTCACAATGGAGTTAAAAAATACATATCACGATATACAGCTATATTTTCTTCCTGGAGCAAGAATACATTATTTATTCATGGACCTGCAGCATACACATCAGTCACTGTCTCATATGCAAACACACACACACACACACACAC
>JAJAGP010007189.1:0-15185 GCA_025084515.1 Ancistrus triradiatus | reverse complement strand
GTCTTGGCCATGGTTGAGTTTGGAGTCTGACTGTTTGAGGCTGTGGACAGGTGTCTTTTATACAGATAACGAGGTCAAACAGGTGCCATTAATACAGGTAACGAGTGGAGGACAGAAGAGCTTCTTAAAGAAGACGTTACAGGTCTGTGAGAACGAGAAATCTTGCTTGTTTGTGGGTGACCAAATACTTATTTTCCACCATAATTTACAATTGAATTCTTTAAAAATCCTACAATGTGATTTCCTGGATTTTTTTCCCTCATTTTGTCTCTCATAGTTGAAGTGTAGCTATGATGAAAATTACAGACCTCTCTCATCTTTTTAAGTAGGAGAACTTACAAAATCAGTGCCTGAGTAAATACTTTTTTGCCCCACTGTAGCTTACCCTAAAACCCTGTAAGGATTAAGGAGTAAGAAGTGTTGCTTCAAATCTAATATGCAGAGCTCTGCTGTGGCAGCCCTTGGGGGAGCAGCCGAAAAAGGATCATGGTTATGGAAACAGTAGATTTTCAGTCTTGAACACTTGTCTTCTTCATGATGTTCTTTTTTTTTTTTTTTTTTTTGAGGAAAATTATTAGTAGGAGAGAAGTCATCTGGAGGCTTGCTTATTGGCGTATTGGAACCTGACTTGTTTGAAACATCTGGCAAATGTGGATGTTTGATTTACTTCAGAAAAGCGAGGCTCTAAAGTGTTCTGTGCTGCAATCGCTGGAAGGTGGTAGGAAAGCTCATACCCATTTCATTCCCCCTTAATAGGACTTCTTACTATAAAACCGATTAATATTCTTCATCCAAACCTTCCTCGTCTTCGGTCTCTGGCACACACTTACTCAGGACCATGTCCAAGTCGACGGTAATCAGCCGACTCCACAAACTACCCATAAAACGAGAGGGGATAAGGAAAGGATCGTCGTTCCCGCCGCACTCGAGCGCAGTGCTGTGTGGGCTGGACGGGAGGCAGGGAGGGAGTGAGGGAGGGAGTGCGAGTGTTAATGGGTCTCAGCGGGTGTCTGGCTCGCACGTGTGCCACCCGTTTGATCCTCTGCTGAAGGAGCTGGCCTGCAGCACGGCCCCCTACCCGCACCAGAGTTTACTTACTCATACATGCTGTGAGGCTTTTACGCTCGCCCGCCCGCCCGCTCTCTCACACGTGTACTCACATGCAAATGGTCTAACTGCATAGGCATGTATATGGTTACAAATGGCTATGTAAATGTGAGAGACCGGATTTTTGTCCGTGCGAAGGGCAGAGGGGGCATTTCCTTTATGAAAAATCACAGGCTTGTTCCGTAGCACTTCATATTGTCCCAACGCACAGCCTAGAACACGGATGAGAAGCCAGAGACGAGTGTTCCAAAAAAACCCCATCCTTTTCTAGAGGACCACACAACAAGGTTAATCCCTTCAGTGTCCTTATATGATGGAAATGTAATGGAAGTCAAGCAGTAATTGTATCCAGCACATGTTCTGGGAGGGTTTTTGTAACCACAGTATCAGACATGGAAAATAAATGACTGACAGATGACTGGTGCATGCCATGAACTACAACCAGCTTTGGGTATACCAGGCTGAAAAGAACTACAAACTGGTCTTTAAAGGCTTGGAGACTTGAAATTTAGAGATTTTTAATTATGCAACAGATCTTAAAGCTGTTTCCTGTTTATGGCAGGTAGTCCAAGTTACTGGGGCAAGAAACCAGACCAGAACACCTTAATGCTCCACTGTTAACTGAAGAAGATTATATTCAAACCTAAAGATTGACTTTTCTGTAGCCACTAATCTTTGTTGCACATAATTTAAGGGTTTAAATGTATTTAGACTGGCGTGCTCCATGAAGTATAAACTGCTTTGAACATGGCAAACCTCATCTTGAGAGTGCAAGCAGTAGAGTGCTGTGAAGTGCTGATATTGCAGTCATAACAGGACTGGGGTAGCCTAGTGGGTAAGGTACTGGACTATGGAGCAGAAGGTCCAGGGTTCAAATCCCACCTCTGCCAAGCTGCCACTGTTGGGTCCTTGAGCGAGGCTCTTAACCCACAATTGTTTGGATTGTAAGATTGTATCAACTGTAAGTCACTCTGGATAAGGGCGTCTGCTAAATGCTGTAAATGTAAATATCTTTGAGTTGTTACTTTAGTCACAGTTTGGGTAATTTCATTTGTTATGACTTTAACCAGTAACAACCTGGCCATAACTTCGAGAACAGATGCCTATAAAGGCACATTTAGTCCTTAAAAACCTACCTTCATCTAGGTATTGTTTTTAAATAGTTAGTTAACATTGACATATTGTCAGCAACATGGCCGATTTCAGTTTCAGTGCCAGCATACTGCCTTCATCTAATGCACTTGTCTTTGCCTGTTGCTCTAATAGTTGACTGTAGAGACCTGGGAGATGCAGGAGGGTCGTCAAGCTACATCACTGAACATGTGCTCATTCGATTGCTAGAAATGGAGTGGCAACTTGAGTTTAAAATGTTAGTCCTGCACACAGTACAGAATAGAGGTCACTTGATTTGCAAAATATTTAGTCAACGGACCATCTGAAGCGACATTCCCTCGGCATACAAAGTGCATGAATGGTGAATGGACACTTACAGCTGGTTGCTGGTATTACTAGAGAGAGTAGTTTTCTTGGCTGATTCCTATTGTTATTTTTTTAAAGACATTTGACTGACCGATTCCGATTTTTGCCCTTTTTTCTGTCCTAGAATTATAAAAGGCAGCATACAGATATTTTTGTTCAACTGTTCTTTTAGTGGAAAGACTACTAAGAAAGAGAGACGCTGATGGCTTGTATGGCTCTGCCCTCTCAGCTGAGTTAGCTTTGTCAAATTCCACATTCAGTGAGATGATGCTTTTTTAAAATGTCTTATTAAATTTGTTTTTTCGAGAGTTTTTGGAGTTGTTCCTCCAGCATACTTTTGTTGTGCATTTTGCAAACAGCACTCGCTTAATAACACTACCACCTCACTGATAGGAAGAGACTATTCAGTGCACCAAGTAGTAGCACTGGAGCACACCTGAAATCTGATGCTTCCTTGTCATCAGAGGGTCCGTCTCCTCAACAAACACACAGTTTAAAGCTGGAACTGTGTGGAAAGCAGAACTGAAATGTGAGTGATTGTTGGTGAAAGCAGTGAGCTTTGTGTCGCTGTCGTGAAGCGTGCAAGTGTAGCTAAATGTGACCGGAACGGAATCGGTTACACGAGACTGATCGGTGCATCTCATTACCATTCAGAGTACTCCGTTATTAACCTAGCAGTGACCTTACATTGCAGTTTAATGCCTTACTTAATTGTGTAAATTCAGTACTGATGCTGCAATTTCAACTTCAAATGCCACCTTGATGTTCTCTGTGATATTTAAAGCAAACGCTGGCTGGAACTGACATTTTGAACACGCCGAGTCGAGTTGCTGCTCCTTCGGATTACGTTACAGGCACGTCCCGCTGGACGGAGACCCCAGGGCAGACTGTGGGTCCGCTGGAGGGATTATCACAGTTGGCATGGGAACGTTTGAGGATCCCCCAGGAGGAGCTGGATCTGTGGGTGGGGATAGAGAAGCCTGAGATCTTCTCAGCCAGTTGCCACCACGACCCTCACCGGGAAAAGCGAGAGGACTGGGCCGAACACCAGACCGGGTTTTCCGTTTATTATTCCTACTTTTTCAAGCCCAATTTGGTGATGTCAAGTTCCTCTGTTGATGAGCAGGACTGCCGACTGCGTATTTCTGCGGACAGGTGATGAACTTCTCTGGCGAGAACCTGTACATACGGACGTGTGCTCTGCTCGCGTATGGAGTGAGATCACTCTAATACGAGAGGGCAGAATGAAATACGAGACATACAGGGTTAAACAGCAGCTTGTTTTAATGAAGAAACATATTGAGGGCAACTGTGAATACTGTAATCAACACGTCATTCTTCATTGTCCTAAATATTATCAAGCCAGACGATTAATTTCACATCTTGAGGGAAATCAAATTAGACTGAAATTACATGACATGTATCAAAAAGTTTGGGTTTTTCTAAGATCTTCTAAGCACAAATAAGCTAGCCTAAGCTCTACATGAAACAATAGTATGACATATTTCTACAGATGTTTAATGCACAGTATTTATTTGCTGAATGTAACATGTTGGAAGAACATAATATAAACATCTGCAGATCAGGACACGCTGTCAGTCAGTACTGGGTAACTCCTTGACACAAACTACAGGGAATCAATAGGTGCCCAGGTCTTTGCACTTGCAGCATTTTATGTTATTTTCTCCCCCGTATGTTACATTCAGCAAATCAGTGATGGTATTACATTAACATGTAGACGTGGTTCCATTTGAACTTAGAATGATCTTCCTAGTTGTCAGGCCTAGTGTGTGAACATGTGATCTGATGTAAAGATGTCTGAAATAACTCTGCATTCAGTAGATATAATGTATTTGAGATCATGTATATTTCTGGAAGCTGTGCAGAGAACTGGCTGGCCATCATGGTATGGTCCTTTGTTTGAAATAATTCCCCAGTGTACTTTTAATATTATAAAACTGTCTTCCAGTCCGTGCTCATAGATTTGGCCATTTAACCTTCATTTCAGCTTTAATAATGTTTTTAGTGTCTTCTACTGCATTTTATGTTGATCTCTATATTATTCCTTCCTGCCGACTTGCTATAGTGATCCAGTAATGATCTACCAAGTCTTGACCTCTGATGTATTTCCGGTTTTTATCTTAGAAAAGCACACAGAATTGAAACGTATTAAAGATGGTGATCTCACTCCATACTCGCGTGTTTGTTGGCACCTTCAATGTCCAAGAGAAGCCACTGTTGTAACGTTGGGAAGATGATCCATTGCTGACCTTCCTTCCATCAGACATGGTCGGACAGGGAGAAGTCCCACGCTTTCAGAGTTGATTTGTGTGTGGAGTACAGGCCTTTGTTCCCGAAGCCCTCTCTATCACAAAAAAATATTGGTCTCATTTTCTTTCTCCGGTATTTCTCTTGTTACTATTTGGTAGCTTGTCCATTTTAATTTTGTAAGTCAAATGTTAACCTGAAGTTACTTGTAGTTAATTTCCATATGATGTGCAGCGATATGAACATATTGATGATACAGTGATACAAAAGTGATGAACCTTTATTTGTGAAGCACTGATTAAAAAAACACCCCATTTCAGAGGATATACTGCAGCAGTGTGAAATTGGGTGAGGATGATTAAATCCATTTAGGCTTATGCTCTTATGGAAGAGAAACAATAGGGTTTTGTTACACAAAAGGAAGATCTCTTTTGACCACTTTCAACATGGCTGCTTAATGCATCAGGTATTAAACACAAAGCATCTCTTGTACGACAGCTGCTTCTTGAGATTTGTTTTCCAGTGTAGTGTTTGAGTGTCCTGTTTGGTTTTAGCTCACGACTGACACACATCATTTAACTATGGATTGAGTTTCTGTTTGTATATCAGACTTTTTAACAAAGAAACCAGTATCCAAGTTTTACTTCATAACTGGACGGACACAAACGAGCATACACCCTCTGCTGAACAAAAAAGAAGCCTGAAAATCAATGTCATAGCATTAGATTGGCTGTGTTCAAGCTGTTTGGTATCTTGTAAAAATCTGGGCCATGAAAGTCGTCGTGAGCGACGACCGTGTTTCCCCTCCAGTGGGAGAAGCAGCAAATGTCTGGGTAGGGGAACTCACAATGATAAGCCATGAGTCAGTTTAAAGAGTGGTTGGTTTGCAAACAGCTCAGCCGAGAACTAGTTCTTACCATCATTGTACACATGACATTAGCGCATGCTGTAAGATCTTTCACTGTAAACCCAGAGACAGGCTTTTGTAAGCCGCAGGAAGGTTGTGGGAAACGGAAAATGGGTGTGGTCGGACAATGAAACCCAACCTCTAATACATTTTGGGCAGGGGAGAGAATACAAAGAAAGGGGAAGGAGTAGACGGGACATTTCTAGAACATTTAGCATGGGACTTTAACAAAAGTGGGACACGGTGCACATAGAACATAGAACAAATAGTCCTTAGTCGTTCCTCACTCTAATTCTGTCATTTCTCATCCGGTCGCTGTCATTCCTCTAACTTTGCTTACACCAGTTTTGTGGTGTTTAACCCTGTGTGCGCTGTCTGAATGACTTACATTCCAGCATTGACAGTGTTTAGTCTCTCAGCCATGAAGCAGTAAACCACTGTACGAGTTTGGCCCCATCTCCTGCTGATATTTAGTTCATTTACGTCCCTTCACAAATGGCTTTTCATTCGATTCAGATTCAAAGTAGCTTTATTGGCATGCCTGTAGTGACAACAGAAGTGCTAAACAATATTAATAATACAATAATAGGGATGCACCGATATTGAATGTCTTTGGCCGATACGATAACCGATGTTTTGCACGCTATTGTGGCCGATGTTAAAAACTGATAATTTAACCTTTCTGCATTTACAAAAACTTCACATTAATCCATATTTGAACTGTTGTTAACTACAGCAGTAATTCGTTTGAGCAATGAAGTAAAACAATAATAAGCAAATAAAACATAAATCAGACATGACTATTACTGTAAACGTAGGGTGCAGTTCACTCAAAGGAAACGTGGCTTCATTCCATTATTTTCTGACCTTCCTTTAAAAAGGTAAGAACCCTTTTTAGCCTTCAGTCGTTACAGGCAGCACCAAGAAACAATTCCGTGTGTGAGAAAGTTTAAGATTGAGTTTAAGCTCCAAGAAATAGAACTGCGTACAGAGCTGTACACTCAGTAACATCAGTTATTTTGCTTAATGTGTAACACCCATAAGGGAAAAACAAAAATATTCATATATAAATATATAATAAATATCAGTTCTAATATTTAAAACAATTTGTTTCGACAAAAATTCTAAAAAAATAGAAAAAAATCCATATATCGGCCGCCGATATATCATGCATCACTATAAAATACAAATAATTCAGTCATTACAATAAAAGCAAAAATAATTACAAACTGAGGTGGGTGAGGGTATTAGTTTAGAATAAAGATTTAGTAACGTTTACAAAAGGATACATATGCCATACGGTGGGGCAAAAAAGTATTTAGTCAGCCACTGATTGTGCAAGTTCTCCGACTTGAGAGAGGTCTGTAATTTTCATCATAGCTACACTTCAACTATGAGAGACAAAATGAGAAAAACATCCAGGAAATCACATTGTAGGATTAAGATTTTTAAAGAATTTTACTTGTAATCATGGTGGAAAATAAGTATTTTGTGTGGAATCAATAACAAAAAAAAAGTTTCCACTCAACAAAACCTCCAACACTAAATTAGTAACATAACCTTTGTTTGGAATGGGAACAGAGGTTCAAGAAAAAAAATGGAACGTTTTCCTTTCTGTAAGTCTTCACCAGGTTTTCACCAGGTTTGTGCACAAAGGGGAAAAAGAATAGAGGGGGAGGGAAGGAAGAGGGGCACTTGGTGCTTGTACTGAATGTTTTGAGGGGGAGATTTGAGTGGATTGTTGAAAAGTTGTGGCCCATTCCTAGCGCGTCCATGACCAGTGATAGTTTTGGGGCTGTCGCTGCCAGACAGTTTGAGAAGCCATAGATCTTACTTGTTATGTGGGTGACCAAATACTTATTTTCCAGACATGATTTAAACAATAAGCCAATTCTTTAAAAATCCTACAGTGTGAGTTCCTATGTTTTTTTTTTCTACAATTTTTGTCGCTCTAGTTGAAGTGTAACCTATGAGGAAAATTAACAGACCTCTCTCATACTTTACTAAGTAGATGAACTAATGAAACCACAATCAGTAGTCTGGGGACTAGGGTCATAACTTGGAGTAAAAGAGAAAAATTTGCCCCCTGTGTAAAAAATGTCTTTATGGCCACTGTCATATAGTTTTGTACCACGCCATCTCACGCAAGAAGCTTTTTGCTAATAGGGAGTCGCCACAGGTTTCAGCCAATCTTCATACACAATGCAGACTGGCGCGCAAGCAACAGATTTTGATACGTGCATTTTAAGCAGGAGGACAATGGTATAAATGTTTTGTTTCTTAATTAATATATTAATCTAGGCCAGTTGCCAATTGATACCAACAGGGCTAATCCTGTTGCACTGGTATATCTGGCCTAGGATTGTATGTTCCATAGGTGGTGTGGGTTCTTTGTGATCGATTAGTACTATGTGTGTTTGAATCGCTTCATACATTACAAGGAACTGGTTGTCTGTTTTCTGGCCTACTGGCTAAGGAGACATGCTAATTGAAGGCACACCAGTCAAGAGCAGATAGGGGCCAACAAAAGAACCTAAGACTCGTAATTTGGACCATTGACCCTAGAAGGTCTAGGAGTTAGTCCCTGCTCCAGCGAACTGGCTCTTGAAGACCGTTGAGCAAGGCCCCGTCAATTTGCTTTAATTTTTGTATCATTGCAATGTTTTATTGTCAACTTAAGAGTGTAAACACGGTTTGGTTTATCAGAGAAGCCCATACAGGACAAAAAAGGCCATAATCCATAGGGCTTGGCCAGTGGATTTGCCTGTTTACACACCAAACGCTGCCAATGTAAATAGATGATATGAACAATCAAAAGTGCCCTTCCAATGCTACCACCAAAGCACTGTAACTTCACAGAAATAGCCAAATTAAGTTACAAATTACTGTAGTGGTTCTTCCGGACATACTGTAACATGAAAGGATCATAAAATTTTAGTTTGAAATGCGAAATAGTATTGGGACTATGGCACTGGGAATTTTAGAATGGGTACATGACGCTTAATTGGCGCTTGGTAAGACACTACAAAAAGAACGCTGTGCCAGCTGGTGTTTCAATTGTGATTTCGGTCACGTAGTAATAGAAAAAGGGAATCATCAAAGTTCTTTATTATGGGGGAATGTTTCATGTTTATTTTGTCCCTCGTCGTAGACTCCTAAGTGATTCCCATTATCGGGAAGGACACTAATACTTAATCAATGTAACGACAATCGTGTTCTTGGATAATTGCCAAGAATCTTTTTTCTGTTGTTCAGCCATTGGTTATTGATTTTTGAATGTACAAAATATCCGGATCGCCTGTATAGTCTGCTGTGGTGTAAGCTATTGTTTTTGGCGCCATTCTGTGGAAGAATGCTTCTAAAAATTTCTCCTTGGTCGACTGGGAATACGCATTTGTTCTTTCTGGCTAGGTCTGTGTTTCTGTCTCTTTTCTCTCGGAGTCTTTGTACTTGTATAAACCTATCCGACTCCGATGGCTGAATTACTGAGGCTTTTAATTTACCGCATGGGCTGGTGAATCCTTTTTATGTTTCCTTAAAATGAATTGCTAAACCCAGCTGTAGTTGACCACCTCAGGTGTAACCAGACAATCATCCGCGACCACTTGAATGCGCGCAACCCGGGGGCGGTCGTGGTCTATACCTTGCTTCTGTACCGAGCAGGTTAAAGGCCTAAGCTTGTATGGTACGTGGGAAGTGGCTGACAGGAAAAACGGATAATATCATGGTCTTTGTCGGCTGCAAGTCACTTTTGTGCCACATTATTTCCACAGCCATGTTGTGATCCGCGTCTTTGTCTTGGCTAAGTAGTGACCCAGGAGGCTTTTCTCCCCCACCCCCCGAAAGTTTTCATTCTTTCACAAAAAACACACTCTCCACCCCCATCCAGCCATCCGGGGCTATTTTCTCAGCTGTGTGATCACTGGTGATGAATGAGCTGGCCTGCTTAATGGGTGTGCTAGAGAAATGTCGCAGACGGATCGGACTACCGTGTGCGTTTTTGGATTCAGAGTTAGGTCTGGAAATTTAAGCTCGCCTTTCCATTCTGTGCGTACGACGATGTGAATTGAGTTTCTCGGAAGTCGCGTGAGAAGTGTTTCTGAAAAAGATGAGGGTTTTGCCTGCTCTGTTTAGTTTTCAGGGTAAGAAGACATGCACAATCCTAGTTACACCAGGTTGCTTTATGCACCTCGAGTGGAAACGTGTCTGGTTTAAATCTGAACGCTCAAACCACTTTAAAGGATAAATTCGTATGTCTTTCCAAGAATGGTACCACTGTCAAATTACCTACAAACTGCTTATGAAATCAAACCAGTAGCAGCACTTGCTATGGGCGCGATCAGAGTTGTTACCATGTTATAATATTTGAAACTCTTGGTGGATGTTTGGATGATGGGCCATTTTCGGTGCTGTTAGGTATTCTGTGACTTAAGTATTTGTTGCTAGGTAGAGTACTTAAATACTTCAATAGACTTTAAAAGTTCTCAGCCTGTAAATGATTCTGATTCAGATTCCGATTTCTCCTTATTGATTCCATTTTTCGATTCCAAAAATGATGAAAAAATGTGCCAAATGTGTAGGTATAAAGACTGTATTTTTATTTCAACTTCAAAGTCATCACTTTAAGCTTTTTTTCTTCCCATTAAAACCGAAGAACACCAAACTGCTGACGTGATGAACGTAAGTAAAATAGATTTAAATGGGAAGAAAAAAGCTTGACGTAACAATGGTTACTTTCCTTTTGGATCACACAGTTCAGCACTTGAGATTACTTATCAATAAAAGTAAGCTTTGTGTTCTAGGTCAGTTATTTGAGTACATGAAGCTTACTAACGCAGCACTCGTGCTAGGAGACCGCAGTCGGTCGAACACGGTACAATGCCGAAGCAGTTTCTGCTGGTGCTTCAGATGCTTTGCCATTTTAGAGGTGAAACGTCCTTTATAGCAGTTCAGCTTTCCACACGTATGGCGTGTAGCATTTTCTCGGAACGTGGAGCTAAACTTTTGCGCGCTTTTTAGCTCCGATATTCTGCTGATGCTGTAGCGGTGCTGACCACAACAAAACTACGTGGTGACGCATGTGATCATTTACATTTACAGCATTTAGCAGACGCCCTTATCCAGAGCAACTGACAGTCTTACAATCCAAGCAATTGTGGGTTAAGGGCCTTGCTCAAGGAGCCAACAGTGGCAGCTTGGCAGAGGTGGGATTTGAACCCTGGACCTTTTGGTCCATAGTCCCTTAACCACTAAGCCACCACAGTCCACATGGCACTGGTTCTAGCAGAGAGATGCTTCCTTAATACGGATGCATTCTTGCACTGATGTTGTTGTGGACGTGTTTTTATATACGTTAGTAGGAATTGATTAATGGAATTGAAATTCTATTTTGTTATCGGCTACCAGGTTTTTTTCTATTTTCAATTCCCAACCCTAGCGTGTGGTCACTGCTGTAGCACCTAGGGAACCTCGGTCCTCCCGCAGCCAATCTTGCCTGTGTGATACCCACTACGACACAACTAGTCCTTGGTTGACACAGTTGTTCCTTGGTCAGCAGATGCAGTTAATTGACTTATTATTAAAGTAAAAAACTAGTAATGAGAAACAAATAAGATTCTTGATCATCTGCCTTTCGTAGTCGATGAGATAAAATCATGTACCCATCCTCTTGAGCATGACTGTTTTGTAATCTGTGCTGTGACAGGAGACTAAACCGCGTTCATGGTCTGCTTTTGTTAATGCTCTGTGTGGACTGGTGTGTTAAAGAATGCCCACATCCTGTTGAGTAGTGGTTCTGCTCTTGTGCTCGGAATACAAGTCGTTCTTAAAGGGAATGTAGGTTCCCAGGGCTCAGTGATGGTCTGGACTGGGTGTGGGTTTCGGTAGAATGTTATTGATATTTATATTTGGGCACAAGTGGTTGTTGTGGTCACCTCACAGATCTAGAGATCCCTGGGACCCTGTGTGTACTCTGGATTCCAAATACATTCCAAAGAACTTGCATGGGTTAACTGGCTGCTCTAAATTTGCACAGTGCGAATGTGTCTGACTAGTATCGATGTACCCTCGCTCTTGTCCTAACTAGCTATTTATGCTGAGGTAACATTAAATAAACAAACTGCTCTCCATAAGACATGTGAAAAGAGATTGGACTGTTTTATTGTTACTTTATCGCAGAAATAAGTCATATTGATGAGTATATAAAGCGAGAGAACCATTGCACCAGATGTCTGGTGGGGGTTTGTAGTTAATTACTACAGGCGAGTGTTAACTTGACTTGAGGTTGAGACGGTTAAGGTTTTAGTGGAGTTTGGCAGGAGGCTGGTGCATATGGTGTCATATGTTGTGTTTAGCTGCTTGTTCCTTACGTTTAGTAAAGGGAACCCCGTGTACGTGCGAGTTTACTTGGGGGTACTCCTGTTTTCTCCCACAGTCCAAAGACGGGCTTTAGGTTAATTGGTTTTGCTGAATTGTCCTGACTTGAGTTTATATATACATGATATACTCATATGAGACTATCTTCCTTATAACCTTGAATGTTGATGTAACCTTGCATCTGTCATTGAGGGTAGAAAGTAAAGTGACCTAGGGCTGCAACATTGGAGCAATGAAATCGATAATTATCGATTATTAAAAGTGTCGACAACGAATTTCATTATCGATTCGTTGTGTTGCATGATTTATGTGTCCCTCCCCTTGTCGTTTCCGCTTACGTTACTTGCGGAACTGGAAAAATGCTGCAAAAAATACGAGCGAGCTGAACGAAGCGAGGCGGAGCCAGCGCGGACGCGGCGTCTTCAAAATAAGTTAGCGTTAAGAATTAAATAAATGCTACAAATGAAACATGACCGACGCAGAGAAGAAGGTTCGGCTTAAGTCCTAAAAAGTGTCGGAGCACTTCACGCTTCACACAACTAAGCAATGTGTAACATGCAAGCTTTGCAAAAGTGATCTGACCTGGTACCGGGGCACCCCGGTGCTGATACAGCCCTCGAAACGGAAACATGGAGTCACCGATGAGGATGAAGGGATCTCAACAACAGCGTAAGTCACCACAATATCCCGAGTTTGTTTCGTTGTGAAGTGAGGATACATAACGGAGCACTCACACTATGTGAACGGACACAGCACGGCTGATGCTGTTGTTGCTTGTTAGCTGGATAATGACAGTGAGTTAGCAGAGAGGTATCCTATATTGGCCAGGCTAGCCAAGTCCTATTTATGCATTCCTGCTACTTCAACACTGTCTGAGTGTCTACTGTCTGTGGCAGGAAATATAGTCTCTAAAAAGAGAGCCAGCTTTAGCCAGGAGCATGCTGACATGCTAACATTTTTGGCTTGCAATGCAAAGTTCCTAAAGAAAGAGCGTGAATGAGTTTGTATGTAGTGTTTGCATCAGAGATGCACTTATTTTTCTTTATTGTTTAATTTGTTATTTGAATTTATTAATACATTTAATTTATTATTATTCATTTATTGTAAGCACTTATTTGCTCTGTTATTTAATGTTATATTTCTGAATAAAGACATGGAAAGGTTTTTTTTTTTAAAAACCCGATTAATCGAAAAAATAATCGACCGATTCATCGATTTTTAAAATAATTGTTAGTTGAAGCCCTAAAGTGACCCCATACTGACCCTTTTAGTCATGGCTTGAGGGCACAATGAGGCTCAGCATTCAAAATGGTTAAGGTTAGAATTAGTCAGTCAGAGGCACGCACACTTTTTGACCACATGGAGCAGAGCACTCCTCCCCGCTGATCCAGTCTAGCACCAGCCAGCTGAAAATGGTAGCTGTATTACAATGAATTCACTTCGCCTAAATACCGATAAGCAGAACTGTTTTTCATTTCATTTATTTGCTTATTTGTCAGGGAGTGTGTTCAGTAATCAACATGGTAAATTAAATTAGTCCATAGAGGATAATTTTCATCTGTAGTTCCTGGCCAGCTCTTAAAATTTACATTTACAGCATTTAGCAGACACCCTTATCCAGAGCGACTTATAATTGGTACAGTCTTACAATCCAAGCAATTGTGGGTTAAGGGTCTTGCTCAAGGATCCAACAGTGGCAGCTTGGCAGAGGTGGGATTTGAACCCTGGACCTTCTGGTCCATAGTCCAGTACCTTAACCGCTAGGCTACCATCCTTAAAATGGCAACTTGAAATGATAAAACCAATTCAATACCAATTTAGAACTGGTTCTCGATAGCCAGCCCTAGTTTTGGCACCTGCACACAGTTTTTGTTTGGAAATGACTAGACTAATTATTAAATTATGTACAGTCTCCTCTTCAGCTCATCCCGCAGGTTTTTAGTGCGGTTTAGGTCACGGATCTGTAGTGTCCATGTTTAAAGCTCAGTTTGTTTTTACTTAAGTAAATATTATTCCAACTGTGGATAATTTTCATACGTCTTGTTTTGCGGACATAGCCCGATGATGGAATGTCAACACGGCTACATTCCATTTGTACATGCTTTAATTTTTGTCATGTGGTTGAAGGACTAAAATAATTTGGCCTCTGTCATATTTAGATTCCAAAACACAAAGAAAGAAATTCTGTGGAAGCATGTTAGTTACACGTTTGTAAATGTTTATCGGTACCAGTCCTTGGTTTTGTTTAAGTGGTTATTACACATGTCTTTTTCATTTTCCTGGAGTAAGTGTACTTAAGAGAAAGTCTGTGTTCTCAGTACTTCAGCCGAGTTAGACTTATTGGCTGCAGGCGATTTCTCGTAACCTTTTAACTGTGACTCTGGTAAGACTTGCTATTCATGCTACAGTTTTACATCACCTATTTTATTCAAATAAACCTCAATCCTTTTACATTTAGAAAACCTTGTAGGTCCCAGGAGGGTCCTGCATCAAGCTTGTCTGTACAGTAAGCAGATTAATAACAGATGCGTGAGCAAGAGGATGCCTGTGTGATTGAGCTCTGGCAGAAGAAAGACAGAATGGTGTGGGAGCTACAGACCAGATCCACTGCACTGATGAATGATTATTACAACCGTATCGAGTCCATTTGAGAGAATGGTTCCGCTTTCTATGAGTTGTGTAGTAAATGTGTGGTGGTTGTAGTCGTCACTCCCAGTTCTGTTTCATGATATGGAGCTGCATATGTATATCCTATTTCAATTCTATATCGGTATCGGGTCCGATGTCGACGCCATTCACTCATCAGATATGGGACGGACGGGGCGATCCACTTACCGACCCATATTCCATTCCACGTCTTGAGTCTGAAACTGAACGAGCAAATAGTATTCACTGTTGGTTTAACTAAAATGTCATTTGGATGGATGGGTGTGTGGGTGTGTGGGTGTGTGGGTGTGTGGGTGTGTGGGTGTGTGGGTATATGTAGGTGTGTGTGTATATGTATATGTGTGTGTATATATATATATATATATATATATATATATATATA